>PVLC010017162.1:0-34222 GCA_004027655.1 Graphiurus murinus
TAAATAATAGGACTGGGGGTGTAGCTCGGAGGTAGAACGCCCATGAGTTCAATCCCCAGTACCCCCCCCAAAAAAAAGGAAAGGAAATTCCAAGTTTAAAAAGAGGGGAAACAAGCCGGGCGTGGTGGCGCACGCTTGTAATCCCAGCATTCGGGAGGCTGAGACCGGAGGATCCGGGTTCGCGGACAGTCTTAGCTACCTAGTGAGGCCCTCCGCAACTTAGTGAGACTCGGTTTCAAAATAAAGAGTAAAAAATAGGGCTGGGGGTATAGCTCGAAGGTAGAATGCCTCTGAGTTCAATCCCCAGTACCGCAAAAAAAAAAAAAAAAAAAAAGAGGGAAAACAGAAGGAATGGTGGGATGAGGTCTCCCCAGTCCACCTAAATGTACCCAGCAATTAAGCCCATACGCAGGAGCCCCTTTACCTCTCCTGCAGGCTAGGCTAAGGAGCACAGGAGCTGAGCACACGCCTCCAAGCCCCCGCCACATCTGTGCCCCTCAGTCCTTTCTCACAGGTCCAAATGGAATCTCACAGGGCAAAGCAAGCTGGACCGCAGGACATAGGAACTGGTAATGTGTGTTCCCTCTAAAACGAGGAAACCATAGCCAGAGGTCAGGTGCAAAGATTTTTACTATCAGTACCACTTGAATTTTGAACTGTGAATGTACCATGTCATGTTAAAACTAATTAAACTAGACTCCCAATTCTGGGAAGATGGAGTGGACCTACTTTTCTCTATCCTTCCTATTAAGTACAAGTAAAGATCTTGAACATCATATAAAAACACACCTCAGATGACAGAAATGGAGAAGGCAGGCCGACCTGCTCAGGACCTTGAGAGCCAAGCAGAGTGCAGAGGTGGGCTCCCTGCCATCCTCGTGCCTCCCACGCCCCAGCTGTGGAGCTGAGGAGGCCGCAGCCCACAGATGCCCACAGGCAGCGGCCACCAAAGCCTGCCCTCCTCAGCCAAGGCCAGAAAAGGGGCAGCCTGCAAGACAGGACATTAACAACGTGACCCCAGCCAAGCTCCTCACCACAGCCCTCCGGCGCCCCAGCAACAGCAGAGCCTGCCAGGCTGTGAGCAGGAGCCCCGATGCCCCCGCTGGGCCTCTCATGTCCCCTGGGGATAACAACACCCTCCTGCTCCCCACTGGGTGTCACAGGGAGCTTAGTGAGAGCAAGGACTGGCGTCACTGCCAGTGGTATGATTCCAGTAGCGGCCACCTGTCCCCTCCTACCCAGGACAGTTCCCTGGAGGCCTTCTGGGCAACAGAGCACCCATTCCAGCCCAGCAGGGACAGAGGAAAGGAGGCCTTTTTAACAAATGGGGGCTAAACAAATGCATGAACCTGGTTCTCAACCTCATTCCATATGCAAAAACTAAGACTTAACAAATGGAAAACTACTTCCTGTTAGTAGAAATGTTTGCTCTGAGAAAGACACTGTTAAGAGGATGCCACGGTAAGCTATGGACTGTTAGCTATGTGGACCATGTAACCTTCCAAGGACTAGACTGTACCCACAATATATAAAGGGCCTCAAAGCTAAACAGTGAAACAACCTCATTAGGAAACGGACAAAAGACATGAGCGTGTTCCCCAAGGAGCCGCTCAGTCTTCCTTAACTAGGGAAGATCAATCCTAGCCTTTGCTAATGTGTGTACACTGGTTCCCACTTATCTGTGGTTTCAATTACCTGTGGTCAACCACCATTTGTAAATATTAAGTGAAAAACTCCAAAAATACACAATCCATAAACCTAAGTATAGGCTGTTCTGAGTGGATGAAGCAATCCTGCGCTTGTCCAGCCCAGCACGTGAGCCATCCCCTGGTTCAGCGCAGCCCGTGCACTTAGTAATCAGTTCAGGTATCAGACTGCCACAGTACCGCGGGACTGTGTTCAAGTAACCTTTACTTTACTTAATAATAATGGCCTAAAGTGCGAGAGTAGCGAAGCTGGCAATTTGGACATATCAAAGAGACGCCATAAAGTGCTTTCTTTAAGTGAAAAGACAGAAGTTCTCAACTTAAGGAAAGAAAAAAATTGTATGGTGAGGTTGCTAAGATCTATAGCAAGTTATCACTGTTAATCTTTCACTGTAATTTATCATAAACTTAATCATGAGTATGTACATATAGGAAAAAAAAAAAAAAGAATATGTCAGGTTTGGTAGTATCTGTGGTTTCAGACATTCCCGGGGGTCTTAGAATGATCCCTTCAGATCGGGAGTCAGGTGGGGGAGGGGCTGCTGTACACATGTATATTTTTTATTTTCTCCCACCACCCAATCATCCACAAAGACCCCCACCCTCAGGTTACTAGACACAAAATGCAATTCTCAAAATATACTAATCCCAGAAAAGCCAACCTCAGCAGACTGACTTTTTCTCAGGTATAAAAACTCTCACATCTGTTGGTTTTTGACCACTATCTAGAAAAGGGTCAGAAAATGCTCACTATTAGGAATTAAGAACACATCAAGGACAGATAGACACTGTCAGATTTTAAGAATACAAATTTTCTTTTAAAAATCACTGTATATTCAAAACATGAAAAGTGACTTTGCCCACTGGAATGAAAAGGTGAGAAGACCACTGAAGATCTCAAAAGAACGATTTTCAAGACTCAGGCCCTAATCTGGGAGTCATGGCAACCATGACCATCATCACTTGGACCCGGCAGCCCACAGCAGGGCGGGACCCCGGAGGGAAGCTGCGATTACCTGGCCTGGTCAGTTCACTGAAGAGATGAAGGAGAAAGCAGGGGTCATAGAGGCCGTCGAGGTCCGCCCTGCCACTCTTGTCCTTAAATATCAGCTCCTGTGCATCCTGAAACAGCCGGAACCAGCAACAATGCGTAATCCAACCTCACAAATGTTCCAGAGCTCAAATTATTTTGAATATTTAAGAGCATAAAGTAGAAATAATTTTGTAAAACGCACTACTTATACACGGAATGATTTAGTCTTTGGGATAAACTTTTTTTTTTGGGGGGGGGGAGCATAAATGACAAGGTAGCCAGCGTGATAATTGCTGAGGCTGGCTGACAGGTACATGGGGGTCTAGCCTCTGTTCTATATATGGCTGGACTTTAGCTTAATAAAAAGTTAATGAGAAAAGTGAAGCTGAGGGTGCGGGTGGAGCCCTGGGCGGGTCGGGCAGAACGGGGCACCCGCACCTCGGGGGGCAGCAGCCTCCGGGTCTGGGGGAAGTGCAGGATGGACTGCATCATCCGGTCGGGGTCCAGCAGGCGCAGGATGTCCCCGACGCTCGGCTGCTGCCACAGCGACTTGCCCAGGCTCCGGCACGTCTTGTGATGCTCCACGGCTGCTGGGCCCCACAGCAGCACCCTAGGGACAGAGAGGGGAGGGCAGGCTGGTCAGGGACCCACCGGAAGAGGGATGACGATGACGACGATAATGAGGAGCACCACCGGCAGCCCCGTGGAGCCGCTGCTCAGCCAGGGCTCGGGGTGCACTGCAGGCATCTGCCACTCAGTCCCCACCACGGGTATGATGCAGTGGCGAGGACGACGCTGAGGGCAGTGACAGTGCTGGTGATCGTGACAGAAGCCACACCCACAGAGCACTTGTGAACTGCTCGGCGCTATTTAAGTGCTTTACGCACATTAGTTTGCTTAAGCTGCACAACACCTCAGTAGACTAAAGCACTGTTCTGGTTTTGTGGTACTGGATTGAACCCAGGGCTACAACCCAGCCTTATTTCATTTTTTAATTTTTGAAACAGGGTCTCGAAAGGGCCTCATTAAGTTGCTGAGGCTGGCTTTGAACCTGTGATCTTCCAGTCTTAGCGTCCCCAGTACAGGGATTATGGGTGTGCGCCACCATGCCCAGTTTAGAAAGCACTACTAACACCCTCTGTGAAGGTGAAGCCGGCCTGCCCCCATGAGCCTTGCAGCTGGCCCTATCAAGAGTCCACCACGGAGGCCACCTCGCCTTCTACACAGTAAGTGATTGGGGCCCACCCTCCTTCCCAGCCCTCCTGCCTACCCTCCCCACCTCACCACTGCTGCCAGGATGCCCCCCCCAAACCAGCTCTGGGGAGAGCCACTTCCCTGCTCTGAAATCTCTGCTAGCTTTCTGCGCTCTCCTGGGTGAAGATGGAGAAGCTTAGGCTCTAACCACCAACCCAGCTGGCCTTCCCTCCGTCTCCCTGCACAGATCCTATCCAGACAAGCCGACTGCTACGGGGGCAAGGAGGCGTTCCTGCCAAACTCCTCGATGTGGCAGTGACAGGACATGGGGCCTGGGGGTGATCAGGTCATGGTGGGGGCCTTGTAGGGCGCAGGGGTGTAACTATGGCCTGACTCTCACCTCTCTCAGGACGGGATTGGCTGCTGCTAGGACAGGTCGCTATGAAACCTGAACCCTCCCAATTTGCCTCCTCCTTTCCTGCTGCTTGCCACTCTAGGTTCCTGCCACGTGATGCCCCTGCCATGTTGTAGCACAGCTAGGGGCCCTGGCCAGACACTAGAGCCGCACTGCTTGGTCTTCTAGCCACCAGAACTCTGGAGCGTTTTTTTATACATACCCAGTGTCAGGTAGTTTGTTACAACATGAAATAGACTAAGACAACCACCTACTCACCGTTACTCCAAACACCCTGACGTTCCCACCTTCCAGCTGCTGTGCATGCTGTTCCCTCCACCTGGTGCCCCAGGCTCCTCACCAACCTCACCTCAATGAAGTCCCTCCCTGCCCTCAAAGCCAGCCCTGTCGCCAGCATTCCCCACCCCCAGCACAAAGGGGGTTCTTACCTACTTCTGTCACAACTGGTTCATAACACAGGGTATGAGCCAGCCGCCCGTTTAAGGAATGAATTTCTGACAGTCAGGAGCCTTTGATGAGGCAGTGGTGAGATTTATTCCTCTTGGATCTGCGGAGTGCCGAGCTTGGCACCTCGTAAACTGCAGGTGCTCAACAAACACCTACTGAATTCAGTATTTCTAAACAGAATTCTGCTGACCACAGACTCATTCCTGTCTGGAAAACCAGCTACTAAAGTTAAGAAGGAAAGACTCATCCTTCAGGAGGCTGCTGCTGTGCCCTTGGTTTCTGGTAGGCAGGCGGCTGGTACCCTGGACACACCCCATGAGGCTGGCAACCGCTGAAGCAAGAGAGCAGAACACTGCTCCCCAGCAGGCACCAGGCTCAGGTCTGCACCTTTGTCTGAGGGTGTGAATGTGGCAGTTAACAGTTAAGAGACTCCTAGGGGAAAAAGGTCTGGGGGCAGGTTCTCCAGACAGGCAGCCCTTGGCCAACAGACATGTCCTTATGGTGTGAGGCTGCCCCTCTCCCAGCAGCCTGTGCTGGAGCTGTGCAGGAGCAAGAGCTCTCTCCCTGTCACCCTTGTCCTGAGAACTGAAAATGAGTGTAAAAACCCCAAGTCTGGAGCTCGCTGCACGCAGAGGGCTGCACCGCCAGGACCGGCGCCCTCGGCACCTATGGCTCATGTGCAGCTGCAGCCCCAACACTCACCTGAAGTTGATGAGGCTGAGGCTGTTCTGTTCGTATGCCCGGAGGAGAAGTAGAATCTTCTGGTCTAGAAGTTAGACAAGGGTCCCTTTGGACGTGAAGCCCCTTTGACACACAGGGGGAGCTGCCCTGCAGGCCTCCCGCCCTCCCCTTCCCGCACCACCCGGCCCTCCCGCCCTCACCCAGGACGCTGAGGGTGGCGCTGTAGGCCCCGAGAAGCACTGCAAAGTGGCTGCTCTCACAGACGGAGGGGCACATCCTCACCACGGTCGCCATCAGGTCCACTAGCGCCTCTGGAAGGGACAACATCCAATGCTCAGCGTGGCAGTGGGGAGGGGCATTCCAGGGGACCCTCCCAAGCCTGAAATGTCTGCTCTGGACGACGGTGGGCCTCGGGCCACTGTCTGGACCCCTAGGTCTTTGACAAGGCCAGGGACCACGGTCTGCTCACGCCTCCTCCCAAATTTTAAGTCACCCGCTATTTTATTTTATTTTATTTATTTATTTTTTTGCAGTGCTAGGGATTGAACCCAGGGGCATTCTATCTCCGAGCTATACCCCCAGCCCTATTTTTTATTCTTTTTTTTTTTTTTTGGTTTTTTTTTTTTGGCGGTACTGGGGATTGAACTCAGGGGCATTCTACCTCCGAGCTATACCCCCAGCCCTATTTTTTATTCTTTATTTTGAAACCGAGTCTCACTAAGTTGCGGAGTGCCTCACTAGGTAGCTGAGGCTAGCCGCGAACCCGGATCCTCCGGTCTCAGCCTCCTGAATACTGGGATTACAAGCGTGCGCCACCACGCCCGGCTTCACATGCTATTTTAAAATCTAAGCATCTCCCTCATAATTACACTAGCAAAGTCTCTGATATCTCTACTCCTGCTTGAATAGAGGGTGCAGCGCTTTCTACTTTCTCCACTACCCGCTCCAGGAATGTGGGTGATGGTGGCTTCCATCCAGCGGCTCATTACTGCCTGACCTGGTGGTGATTCCAATGGGCTGGGGTGTTGACTTTGTCTCTCTGAACAGAGCGTAGCTTCGAGGGGACAGGACCTTAAGACACTTTTGACACTCCCCTCCCCCAGTCCACACCATACTTGGGACTCATGCGCATAAAGAGCATGCCTACTGAGACAGCGACACTTATGCCCGGCTTCAGAAGAGTTCTGAGCGGTGAACTGCCAACAAGCAACTTCTAGCCCTTTTCCCTCCGGGAGTTTCAATCTCCCCATTAAGAAAACTCGTGCAGCTCGTCAACTGCTCTCAGGTCCAGACACCCACGCCCTCTGACCCCCAGACCTTGACACTAGTGTATGACACAGACCAGGCCTTCAAAACAGGTCTGTGCTGCTTTTGACTTTACAGCAGAGAAATGTTTCTTGGCCCTGGATAAGACAGAAACAAGACACTGAGTACCGTTTTGGTAATGCTTGCTCAGCTCTGAAAACAAGTGGGAGAGAAGCTCTGGAGCACAGCACCTTGATAAAGCCCGGGAAAGCTGCTGCTGAACTGGGAGGGCAGGCTGAGGGGTCATCTAAACTGGGAGGGCAGGCTGAGGGGTCACCTTAACTGGGAGGGCAGGCTGAGGGGTCATCTTAACTGGGAGGGCAGGCTGAGGGGTCACCTTTCACGCCACTGTCTGGGATTTTCTCCTCTTCAGATGTCAGTAGCGTTGGCAAAAACAGGGAATGCTGCGTGAGCATCATGTGGACCACCGGGAGCTGGAGGAGCTTCGTGCGCACTGGGCTTTCGGGGCCATACAGGAGCTCTGTGGCAGCATGGAGGGTCTTCAAAAAGGTGTGGTCCTGATACCGAAACCTGGGAGGCAAGAGTCAAAGGGAAATTTATTTTACAGGAAATGAATGAAATTTTTTCTCAAAATGTTGGAGAAGATTTTCAAACACAGCACAAAGTTGAGAATTTTACGGCGGACACCCATATACTCATCATCTGGGTTCTAGCACTGACGTGGATCTGACCTGCCCTGTCATGTTCCCATCACTGTCACAGCGGCACTTCTGAAAACAAGGAGGGATGCGGTGCATTTATGGACCCCACCACTAACAATGGGGACACGCTCTATGTTCTGAGAACTGCCTCATTTGACAACTATGTCATCGTACAAACATGGCAGCACGTACTTAAACAAACTGAGACAGCTACACCATCACGAGGCAATATGATCTTGTATGGGACACCATCATGCGTGGGGTCCATAAGTGACCAAAACATTTTATGTGGCACATGACTGATTTTTATGATGCAAACTCCAAACCAGCTTCCTGTTTAGGTGAAATGCCAGGAGGCAGTGGGACGGCTGAGCCTCAGTGGGACGCTCACTGGCTCCAATCCCTCCCTGCCAGGTCAGCCTCCCTCCTTCTTTTCTCAGAACTATTACTAAATGGAACGTCTCAGAACTTAACTATTAACTAGATTGGAAGATGTCTTAAATCCTGTCAAACCCCACTAAAGGAAGAAAAGCACCATGCTCTAGAAAAAAGCCTTTTAGTTCTATGTCAATAATGTTAAGAGTTAATTAAGGTGGGCAATCTAGACACATGTAACTGAAGACAGAAATGCCACCATTTCATGGCGGTTATCTATGTGGCACACATTTTATAGGGCACATGACTGACTTTTCTTTATGACACCAACACCAAACAAACTTGAAAAGTGATGACTTCAAGGGGGAGGGGGAGGGGAGGGGAGGTGAAAATGAATTGGGAAAAATATAAGGAACTGTCAGCATTTATCAAATTTGGGTGTTGCTATTATTCTTTGCACATTTCTATATTTTAAAACATTTCATTTATTAAAATGTTGCTTCTTTCAGCCAGTGTGGTGTGGCCCACATCTATAATCCTAGTACTTGGGAGGCTGAGGTAGGAGGCCCGCCTCAGCTGGAGTTGTAGCTTGGAGTTAGAATTCCCTTGGGTTCAATCCTAGTCCCCCTCCCCAGAGGCTGCTTCTCTCATCATCATCAGAAGTGCCCTGTGAGTCAACAGGCACATCATTTAACCTCAACAACCCTTACCTTCTAGCTCTAGAAATGAAGGAACACCTGCTTTACCACTTGTATTATAATTAACAAGCTATAAAAAGGGCTGTGCATGATCGACGGCATTCACACCTTTATAAATGGCACCAAGAAAATAAAATCCAACTTACTTGAGTCCTGTCTTCACAAATTTCTGCCAGTCCCCAGGATCAACTTCCTGAAGTGCATGCTACAAATAAAGCAAGCAAGAATGTACATGAAACATGTCAATAAATTTAAAAACTACAGAGAGGCTCCAGCTACATATCCTTTAGGAAAGCACCTGCTTCCCTGGGTCCAATTCCACCTCTGTAAAATATGTGACCCAAGAGTTGAAAGAGGGGCTTCATCAGGCCAGAGACCTTGCAGCTACTTGAAGAGGGCATAGGCCCAACACTTCAACACATAGGCACAAGTAAAAACTTTCTCAACAAGACCTCAAAGCACAAGCAACTCAAAGGAAGATCAATACATGGGATTGCATTAAACTGAAGAGCTTCTGCACAGCAGAGGAAACTATCAAGAGCCTCAACAGAGAGCCCACAGAGTGGGAGAAAATTTTTGCCAGTTACTCTTCTGATAGAGGACTAATATCTAGGATATACAGAGAACTCAAGAAACTCACAGCTAAGAAAACAAATAACCCAATCAAAAAAATGGAAAAAGGATCTATATAGACCTTCACAAAAGAAGAAATACAAATGGCCAATAAATGATTGAGGAGATGTTCAACATCATTAGCAATCAGAGATGCAAATCAAAACTACCTTGAGATTTCACATAACTCCAATCAGAATGGCAATCATAAAAAACACGAACAACAACTGCTGGTGAGGGTGTGGAGAGGTGGGAACCCTAATACATTGTTGGTGGGATTGCAAACTAGTACAACCACTTTGGAAAACAGTATGGAGGATCCTCAGACGAATGGGAATGAACCTACCATATGATCCAGCAATACCACTTCTGGGTATCTACCCAAAAGATCAGAAAACAAACTATCAGACAACGTATGTGTATCTACGTTTATAGCTGCACAATTCACAATTGCCAAACTATGGAAGCAGCCAAGATGTCCATCAACAGATGAATGGATTACAAAACTATGGGATATGTACACAATGGAATTTTACTCAGCCATAAAGAAGAACAAAATCATGTTATTTGCAGGGACATGAATGGAACTGGAAAACATTATGTTAAGTGAGATTAGTCAGTCACAAAAAGTAAAAAATCGTATGCTCTCCCTAATATGTGGAAGCTAGGGAGAAAAGGGGATATAAGAGGGACTCCAGAGGAAGGAGAAATCTTAGATGAGCAAAGAATTTGACTAACAGAAGGTGATGGGGGGGGCACCTTAATGCATGCTTGTAATCCCAGCATTTGGGAGGCTAAGACTGGAGGATCTGGGTTCGTGGCCAGCCTCAGCTACCTAGTGAGGCACTCTGCAACTTAGTGAGACCCCGTTTCAAAATAAAGAATAAAAAAAAAAAATAGGGCTGGGGGTGTAGCTCGGAGGTAGAATGCCCCTGAATTCAATCCCCAGTACCACAAAATAAATAAATAAATACATACATACATAAATAAATTTGGTTATTTTTGCTAAAGCCCTGACATTTTATTAGCATACTTTTGCTCACCAAATGGGCAAATGGGAATTTCCTGAGTAGTCCTACTGTTTTTCTTTGTCTACCATTTCTGACAGCACTAACAAATTTGCAGTTAGCCTTTTTTAAAAAGCCAGTGAAAACCATTCACGTGACAGGGTGCAGGCTGGACAAAGGGAAGAAGTTTGTGGACCTGGAGGATCGAAACTAACTCGAGAGAGAGGAGCAGGACGGCAGCGTGTGCTCAGGCTGCCGCCCCACCAGGCTGGCCGTGCAGTGGGGACCTCAGCGCCAGACCGCAAAGGAATCCCCAGCGGCAGCCGGCCCCTCAGCCCAGCCCTCCTGCTCATCACTTCCACCCGCAGGTCCAGCAATATACATTAGGTTTCATTTACCCAGGAAAGACCACTGCCCCACTGCCAAGGTCAAAGCAGGTGTAGAATCATTGGTGTGAGGGAAAAAACTCAAAATGTGGTATGTTAAAAGAATAAAACAAACCAACCCCCAGAAAACCATGCCACACACAGCATAATATGATCCCATTAATAATATTACATGTAGTTTTGTCTCACACAAATATATATATGCATGCCCACACACACACATATATATAGCAAGATTTCTGGTAGGACATCCACCTCACTTATAATGTGATAACCTCTAGGTAATGGGCGACTTTTCTTCTTTATATCTTTTGCATTGCTTATACTCATAATGAGTACTTTTATAGTCTTATAATCACAAAACCCAGTAATTCCAAATTTTCCTGGACTGGGAGGCATGATACAATGAAGTAGTACTCCGAGACAAAGAGTAATAAACTACTCATTTCCACAAGAAATGAATTCAGAGAGTGTGACTTGACTGAATAAAGCTGACAGACAAAAGGGTACACACTGTATGACTCGACTGTTTGATTCCAAGTCTGTGAAGGTCTAAAACAGGCAAAATAATCTAGTGGTGACAAAAATTGAGTGTGCTTTGGAGGGAAGGGGGTTTGGGGAAGAAACAAAAGGAACTGGGATAACAATGTGGACGGGAGTGTGGGGTACACATGTATATAAGCCATAAATCCACAATATGCAAGTTATACCGCATTTAAACAAGACAGGATTGGGGGAGAGGCCAACCCCTAAAAGGGCATCGCCTGTTACTCTGTGATGGAGCCACGTGGCTGGGCAGAGGAGCTGGATCTTCATGGCCCTGTGGACCCCACCCGCCGACCAGCTCCACCTGCCTCCACGGCTCAGCTTTCTCTAGCTCTTGGGCACATTCCTCCCCTCTCTCAGTTCTGCCATGCTTGGGTCCCTGTGTGCCTTAAATTTAAAACTTGTGGCATAAAAATTAAGTCTGAAAGTTCAGGTTACAAAGTTTCTTAAGATAATTAAATAAGCCATGCGCCCATATGATCTACAAATGTATTTACCACATACCTGTTCATTTTTACCTAGAGTTATTTTCCTAAGTATTACTTTAAGTCTTGGCTTCAGAATTTAAAGACAAGTACAGACTCTAAGAGTATTAAAGCAATTTTATAACATGCACTGAAGAATAACTCACATACTTATGCTAACCTTTAGGCTGTTAATCGTATCTGTGCAAATACATAACTTTTTATTTTTGTGAGTGAGTGTGTGTGTCTATGGTACTAGGGATTGAACTCAGGGGCATTCTACTACTGAGCTACACCCCACAGCCCTTTTAATTTTTTTAATTTTGAAACATGGTCTTGCTAAATTACCATGCAAGGCCTTGAACTTACGATCCTCCTGTCTTAGCCTCCCAAGTACTGGGATTACAGGTATACAGGAACCATGTCCAGCCAAAAATAAAACTTTCTTATTCTTTTTTTTTTTGTGGTGCTAGGGATTGAATCCAGGAGAATTCTACCTCTGAGCTATCATATTTTACCTCTGAGCCAGCCATACTTTATTTCTTATTTGAAAACAGTGTCTTGCAAAGTTCTGGGAGTCTCACTAAGTTGCTGAGGCTGGCCTCACACCTGAGACCCTCCTGTCTCAGCCTCCCAAGTACTGAGATTACAGGCATGTGCCACCAAGCCTGGGGCACTTAAAATGGCCAAATACTTTACAGGAGAAACAGCTCACTGACCCCAAGCACAAAAAACTTGAAGAAAACTGCACTAAGGTACATCATAATCAAATTGCTTTAACCACCTTAAAAAAATTACAGTGGGCTAAGAATGTAGTTCAGTGATAGAGCACCTTCCTAGCATACACAGGGGCCTTAGGTTCAATCACCAACATGGAAAAAAAATATCCTAAAATCAGCCAGAGGAAAAAAAGACACAAAGATAACAATAACATATTTCTTACTGGAAACAAAGCAAGTCAAAAGACAGTAAAGCAACATCTTTAAAGTATGTGAAATAAATGATTAGTCTACAAGTTTAAACACAACTCATTCCTTGAAGCCAGCATTTCCTGATTCAAAGATATCACAGGAAAATAAAATTGCAAACTAATATCTGTCAAGTACACAGAAGCAAAAATTCTTAACAAAACATAGGCAAATCAAATACAATATATAAAAAGGACAATATATTTGATCAAGACTTAAAACAAGCAGACTAAGTTGGTTTAACATTCAACAGTTAATTAATATAATTTACCTTATGAAAGACCAAGACCTTATCTAACACCTCAGTAGATGCAATAAAGCATGTGACAAGACAGCAGGCACTGCTGATGAACAATGGCTCGTCCAATCAGAGGCTGCCTCCATCTGCCATTCTCCCCAGACTCCACCCCTCTCATTTCCTACCCAGCCACACATATGCCAGACAAAGGAGCTGGAAATGTATCTGCAAAGCTTTGTCTAGCTTCCTGTCCCTTAAAAATGTAACCAGGATATTTAAGAAAAGATACCTACCAACAACTCGCTTAATCTGAGCAGCATTTGCTTCTCTTGGTCCTGGCTGCTGTCATCGCCCAGCTGGCTACCATTGAAGGACACAGTCAGCCAGTGCACACAGGACTCCAGGAGGGTCTTCCTCCAGGCACTCAGCTCTCCTGCCGACCCCTCCAGAGCTGCAGAGACAGCGTCCGCCAGGACCCAACTGCAGCAGGAGACCAGAGTCACAGTTAGAGGGAGCCTTCACGCCAACACTGCAAGGCCCGTATGAGACAAATGCCCCGTCCCGCTCCCCACACTGACTACCACAGAAACCACAGGCCTTCCCCAACTCACGCAAACGTCAATGCACGACAATGTTCACAGCCACCGATACGGTGTCAGAACACCACAGAAGGCACGTGCTCGCCCAGACTTTGTCTAGGTCAGGGTTAGGACATCAGCACTGGTGACATTTGGGGCCAGATAATCCTTTCTTATGGAGGGCCGTGGTGTTCATTACAGCATATTAGCAGTGTCCTGGCCCCCTCTACCCTTGGGATGACAGAAACCATACTCCCTCACCCCAGATGTGACAATCAACAATGTCCCTGGGGGGAAATTGCCCCCAGCTCAGAGCCTTTGCTGCAGGGATGTACCAGCTCCAGCATGCATGGCTGGGTGGGAGCTCTTAGAGAATTTCAGCCAGCACTACAGGAGGGCAACTGCTTTTCACTAACTTACGTTACAGACACTAAAGAGAAAAGTGGAGCTGAGAGGGCAACGACCACCCAACTCACGACCTACACCTGCCTTCATACCTCTTGTTACTGCTGGGAGCCTGAAGCAAGCTGGGCAAACGGTCCATGAGCACTCGGAGATCTTTGGCTCTTGCAAATGGGACCAGCTGGGCCAGGGTCTCCTGATGCAGCCCGGATTCTGGGGAGCTATCGGTACTGAGACTCCCATCCTGCAGCCGTCTCCACAGGGCCTTCTTCAAGACAGGAACGGCAGAGGAGGACACTAGGGCAGAGACGCAGGGCACAGCTTATCACACCCAATGGTGTCTGAGCCAGCTCAGACCCACACACAGGGACAGCTGCTGTATGTTAGGTGTCTTATGACCCTGGTGACGTGTGTCTGGCAGCTTAACAGACACCAAGGAAATCAGCAGATGCTACCCATCAGTCTCCCCCCAGGGCCAACTGTTAAGTGTTTAAAGCCACTAGGTCCATCTCATCGGTCAACACTTGACAGATATCCTTTAGCCCATGTACAGCCCCTAGCTTTAAGACCATGAGTACTCAAGTTCTGAACTACAGGATTCTTTGTCCAAAGGCACAGGGGGCAGGGAGGGTGCCTAAGGAGAGGTGTGTTGAGAACCATTGCGGGGGCTCCTGCCTGAAGGGCTGATTTACTTTTTAAAGCGTATGTCACCACTGATACAAAGTCTGTTTTAGAGGCAAGGCAGCAAGTGAAAAATAATTCACATTCAATAAAAAGGAATTAAATTAGATCTGTCAAAAGTGTGTCAGGAAGGCTGAGGGTATAGCTCAGGAATAGAGCACTTGCCTAGCATGCACTAGCATGCACAAGGCTTGTGCTTAATCCCCAGCATCATTAAAAAAAAAAAGGTGCATTAGATCGGAAACCCAGCAGGTGGAGAAGGAAGAGAAAGCTGGAACCGTGCTGCCTCAACTCAACATCAACTCACCAGTATGTCCCCGGAAGGTGGAAGAGAGTGATGGAGATGACCACCCCTGCCCTCACTTCACACAGGGTAACTAGGAATTGATGGGGCACTGGAGGCTGTACCTCAGTTCACAGGGTCAAGACATAGGGGGAGGGGTGTTAAAAATTTCTCAATCTGTCTGTCTTTCAAAGCTGGTCAGATGCTGGGAGAAAAAGAAACTAAACTATACCCAGATAGTGAAGTTGGGTATAAAAATGGACATACAGTTCACTCCCTCTTTTCTTCTGTCTTAAATTCCCAGTTTCCTGAAGCCAGCCTTTCCCGTACCTCCTGCTGGGCGTGTGAAGAGCCCCCGAGTCCTGCGCTGGAGGTACGCGTGCACCAGAGGAAGGAGGCTGTCCAGCTCCTCCCGCAGGCAGGCCCCCACGCCAGCCTGCTCACACCACAGCTCAAACCTCAGGAGGTGCGCGCAGCTCTGCTCAAGGAGCAGTGTGGCGATGCTGAGGGCCACCTGCGTCCTCCTCTCCAGGCAGTAGTCCAGCAGGTCAGCCGAGACTGTGGGGGCCAGCTCGGGCTCTCTCTGCAGAGTGTGCAGGAACACGGCGTCCAGCTCGTCCACGGCCAGTGTGGGGAGCAGAGCCCCCAGGCCTCTCACGTACTCAGAGGACCACAGCAGCTCGCCACTCTGCAGCTGCTCCAGGGGGCCACCGCTCAGCAGCTGCACCAGGGTCTTTCCAAGAGCACTCAGGTGTCGCTTCTTCCCGGGGGACTTGCTGGGTTGCTGGGTCAGCAGGTGGGCCTCAGGCAGGCCCAGCAGGGCCAGAGTGACCTCACGGAGCTGGGCGCCCTCCATGTACAGGTGCAGCTCCTGCAGGGCCTCCACCTGCGGCAGGGTCTTGGGTGGTGCTGTGGCTGGGCCTGCAGTCCTGGCGCGCAGCTCTTTCAACACGCTGTGGGTGATGGCGGCTGAGTACCTGGCCAGGAGGCCCAGCTGACCCATGTTCCGGAGGATCGGGGCACTCGCCACCAGCAGCTGACGCAGCCCCGCACTGAAGTGGGCCGCCAAGAGCTTCACAAGGATGGGGCTGAGTGTGTGGGGGGGCAGCGCCTGCTGCTCTAGGGCCAGAAACCAGCTCTCCAGTGTGGGGTGTCTGAGGATGGTCACGAGCAGCTCCTCCAGAGTCTGGAAGAGAGGTCAGAGACACACTTCACGTGGGGCACAGGGCCAGGCAGAGGCCGCAGCTGCTAGAGAGGCTGAGTTTCAGTGCCCCTCGCAGGGGTGCTCAAGGGACCCAACTGTTACCCACTACAGCACCACGGAACCGCCAGACCGCACACTGCCTCCCTGCACATTCCCCAGTGTGTCTGAAGGGTCCAGCTAAAAGAGACTTACTGTCTGGCAGAACTGCTCTCCCCAGCCATTCAAGCAGGGGACTGGCCACGCAGAAATGGCAAACTGTGGTTAACATCAGCCACCTTACTGGTTTCCTTTGACAGCTTTGCCTCCTATGTAAACCTGGTAGAGGGGTGTGGGTGTCTCCTGACAACTGGGGCAGGTGGTCACAGCTTAGACCCCGTGTCTGGGAAGGGCGGGCAGGAATTAAACCACTGCACACGCCCACAATCCTGAAGTGAAGGGAACCCTGCCTCCACCTTCAGAACACGGGCCTCGAGGGACCCTGAGAAACTCTGCTAACCCCACTGAGTTCAAGGCGCTGACGAGAAAGCAGCTGAGCACCCGTGCTGCGCCTGACTCCTGCCAGGAAGTGCAACCAGGCCCCAAGGACAGAAAGGAGTTTTGTTATTTATTCTTGAGGGAAAAGGAGCCACTTTTCCCACTTTTCCCACCACTCTTCCCAACAGAGCCTGCGATTAGAAACAGAGAAGGCACGCCTCCCGGAGTCAAGGTGGAGATCAAGGAAGAAAGTCGTCTACTTCAACAAGACTGCAATGAGGAGCATGCTGGCCTCCTGAGCCCCGGAGACTGCCTGGCCCGATTAGACAGCCTGCTGCACAGGACAGGTGACAGGATGGACGGTGGCTTCTCAGAGCAGCATCCTGCCCGCGCTCGTGCTGTGGAAGCCTCCACGCCCTCCTCGCCAACACAGGCTGCAGCTACTCGAGGGGGAAATGTCACCCTGGGCTTCCCAAGAGGCTCAGGATAGGGTGTAGGGGAGAGGCCTGCTGGGGTGGGGTGAATGCCCAGATGGAGGCATGCTTATCCCTGGCTGGGTCTACAAATGACTTTCAGCAGCTGCTATAGTTTTCTGCGTGTCTCTATTTTTCTACAGTGAACATATATATTTTTAATCAAGAGTGCAGAAAAAGCCACTGTCTGTGACCTTCTGCTTAAAGGCTAACAGGTTGCCTATGGAAGAGGGGGCGGTACCTGGTCACTGGCCAACTCCAGCAAGGCCACGGACTCCATGTCCAAGAAAAGGTCGGCTTCAGCCTGCGCGGCCTCGAGCTTGCGTTGGTTTTCAGCGTCCAGCCGCTCACAGTGGACAACCAGGCGCCTGAGGAGATCCAGGAAGAGCTGCAGGCGCGGGGGCCCGGCGCTTCTGCCCAGCTGTGAGGACGAGAGCCACACCAGCCTCAGGGAGGGAAGGGCTATCACAGGAGCAGTGGCTGCCAGGCTCCTGGCTCCCCAGAGGAGAAAAAGAAACTGGGGGGCGGGGACTGGGATGGTAGCTCCTTTACATGTGTGTTTATAAGTGTTTGTGAACACCAATCTCTCAAATGAGAGACTTGTCTTCCTACTGATTTTGGCTAAAAGAAGGGGAAGAGGCCAACCTCAAAATCTAAACTGAAGACCTGTACACACCAGGGAAAAGCTTGGTAGTGAGCTACTGAATTAATAAGCTCAGGAAAGAAGGAGGGCTCTGGGCCATGCCGTGGATCCGATCTGCTGCAAGGGAGGTCCTGCTCTGACTATGAGCCGCCCCACAACAAACTGCTACTGAGGGCCACGCTGCCACCTCTAACCATCTGCTCCAGGGAGGAGAGGCGGCTGGCCTGGGTGGCACAGAGCTGGGCGTCCAGGCTTCTGAGCCACAGGCCTGTCCCCTGCCCCCGGGGCCATCACAACTCCCGTCTCGAAGTGCGGCCCTGGCTCAGGCTCTTGGCAGGTGGGAGTGTGCGTCTGGAGGGACAGCACTGACCTGGCCGAAGTTCTCCACAGTGCTCCTGAGGTAAAGCAGCACCTGCTTGGCCGAGCGCAGGACCTGGTGCAGGGCGAGGCACGGCACGGCGTCCTGCAGCTGCTCCTGAACGCACTTGTCCCCGAGTGTCTGGCTCTCATAGGCAGTCCGCAGCAGGGTGGAGAAGGAGGAGGTTGCCGGCGGAGTGTGGGACGCAGGACTGCTTGACACCTGCAGAGGCTGAGAAGACAGCAAGACACCACAGATGTACACACCACACGTGCTAGCGACAGGCTCAGGCTGATGTGCAGGACCAAGGGAACATCACAAATGCTCGTGCAGAAGAGGAAAACAAGTGGACAGGTGGTGTTTTCCTTAAGTAAACTCCGTCCCACACCCCCGGTCTCATATTTTCCTGGAGTGTGTTCATGCTGACAGAACACAGAAGCACCTAGTGGAGGTATGAATAAAGCTGTGTACAGAGTCCTGTGCCAAAGAGGATTTAATCTCAGGATGGATAGATCCCTGGAGGCTCGTGGGGGAGCCCAGGCTATGAGCTGCTTGCCTCCCAGGAGCCTCAGATAGAATAGCTCGTCAGAGGATAAGAAAACAGTGGACAGAAGGAAGAGAAATTTCTGGAGCCATCCTGCCTCAAAGAAAACCTATTCATTTCTTCTGACATAACTGCAAACTGCCTTCCTTATTTACTCCACATGGCTTATATTATAACTCCAGACATTTAACGTCCTTAAGCCAATAAACACAGGCTATACATGACCTGAAACTCAGTGGTTCTTAAGACACAGTCTTCAGGACAGCACAGCAGCTGTATCACCCGGGAAGGCGGCCTGAGATGCACAGGTTCTCAGGAGCCACCCCAGAAGACCTGCTGGGTCACAATGGGTGGGTGAGAGCGGGACACGGGGCCGTTAAGTCTGACAAGCCCCAGGGAATTATGATGCATGCTGAAGGCTGGGACCCCTGCTGCAACTTACACAACAGAGGGACGCTGACACTTTGAGCACCCAGCTGGGCAGCGGATATCACTTGGCCCCTCTGCAGAGGGAGGCAGCAATAGCTATTAGGGGCCTGGGCTCTGGAGCCAGACCATTTGGACCAAATCCTGACCTTACCACTGAATGGCTGTGGCTGTAACCTGTGCCTCAGTTTCCCCTTGAAAACTGGCCAATTTCTTGACCTACTTCTCAGAGTTGTTGTGACGATTAAATTATTTAAAAAGCATGTGGCATGCTTAGTAAGGGGTGTGGCATGTGCCAATAAATAGAGAACACACCATTAGTGTGGCCACCATTCACAGGATGAAGACCCAAGCTGTCTGCGTTTTCAAGAACAGCTGAAATTGAATAAATCCATGAAAAACAGATACAGCAAAGCTAATTTCTTGCCCCACAGTTTTTATAAATACTCTGCACTGGAGCCAGAATCCCATTCAAGCATGTAGTTCTCACCAAGAGAAAATGTTTCCCTTTTACTTTCCCATTTTTAGGAGAATGGGGCCTGCTGGGGGCTGGAGGGGTGGGTCTGCCAGCTGAACACAGTAGGTCTAGGAGAATACTAAGGCTCTTAGGAAAAAGAGAGAGAGAGAGAGAGGAGACTCCAGCATTACAGTCACTGTAAGGAAAAGAAAAAAGACCACCTCTCCTCCCAAGCTGAAACCACAATTAGCCCACTCTCCTGGTCGTGGGGCCAGAGGGAAATGGAACTGCTGTAGTTGTCTACACTTCAGTCACACCAGCTGCAAAGCAGCAATATGACTTCGCTCCCTCTCTTCTGCAGGGAAGCTTGAAGGTAAAGGAATTTCTTCCTACAAGCTGCACAGCTGTGATACAGCCAGCTGCAATGGAAATCACAGCCACAGCTCACCCAGGCCTCTCGTGCTTGCTCCGGGATCCAGAGGCTGTAGTATCTGTTAAACTGGGAGAGCTGGCAGGAGCAAGGTGGGCCTGGAGGCTCAAACTTGTCATAAGCTTGGAGCAGAAGACACAGAGCCAGAGGGTCGCGCTGGGTGTGGAGAAGGTCGGTGAGCACTGCCATCAGATATGCCACAATGCTTTCCCCTGGAAAGGATCAAGATGCTCATCAGAAGAGGCCTGCTGGAAGTGCCCTTCTAGATCCACCAACACCACCTCCCCCCACATACATGCAAAAAATCAATGCAGTTCCACCAGGGGTCGGGGTCACACCCACACCCACACGGAAAGGCAGGTGCTACGGCACAGACTGTCCTAGGCTCCATTAAATAGCAAGCACATGGTCTCAGGTCCTGAGTCCCAGAAGTGGAGAGACAGGCTTGAGAGAGGTGATGCCAAAGCCACCTGGACCCAGGACTTGCTAGTGTTCAACCCCTCCCTCTGCTTGGTGCACAAGCCTCTCCTGCAGGTAGGGTGGGGTCACAAGCACGGGTTAGGCCCTTGCGGATCATAACATCTGCTTAACTGTCGACTGTCTCTCCCTTCCACAGTGATCCTGAAAGCCATGTGCTGAGATGGCATAGCAATTTATAAAACAGGAGCAGCCTGGATCCCTGAGCCACCCTCCAGAGGACAGCCACTCAGAAGAACTGCCTGGCCTGTACAAGATTATGACGAGGCCAAGAAACAGGCCTCTTGTTCATTAAATAACTGACATGTGTGGGCTTATCTGTTACAGCAGCAAAGCCTGAGCACTCCTGACTAATTACGTTATATGATCTATGGGCGCTTGCTTGGGTCTAAGCTGTCTGGAAAACCCAGCAAGTATAAAGGATTCATCCTGATCAAGAGTAGTGAAAAGACTGTGACAGCCAGTGTCTTTGCAGCCAGCAAACACATTATTCCAGATTCACCCTTCAAATGACCATCTGCCCAGTCAATCTCAAGATGGAGCTCTGTAGCCAGGCAGCTACCGCTCTGGTGGGTCTGAACTCTTGCTGCCTTGAGCTCAGGCAATCTTTCCCCACAGACCCAGCCAGCCCAATGTAGCTGGAACATCCCGACTGAACACAGGTACCTGCTTTGTTTTCAGTCCCAAGGAGCAACTTATTCCTGGCTTCCAGGGCCGCAGGGACCACAGCACTGAACGGGAATGTGAGCAGGATCATGTCTTCGTTTAACAAGAACCCAATTTCCTCATCCAGTCCTTCGCTGCCCTCCACCAGGACGTCCACCATGTCGAGCACATCTGAGACAGACGCAAGAAGTCCAAAGGAGGCAAGAGCCACCAGAGGCCCCCACCGCAAACAACCCCACAGGGATGGAAGAGCAACAGAATATTCACCAAAAGAGAAAAAGCAAATCTAAACTCTCAGGGGAAAATACTTAATATAACCTCATCCGAAACAAATGAAGATATCGCCTATAAAGTCTTTATAAACTTTGGCAAAATTCAGGATATTCAGTAAAGGTGATAATTGGCTAAAGTTTTCTCAAGTAATGTGAGAAGCCCAGGAAGTTTAACAAATAAGCCAAAATCCGAGAGGCAAAATAGTGTGAAGGTTAAAGCACAGACCAGAGCCAGACTGTCTGGGCTCAAGTCCTGACTTTGCTGTGGGAGCTTGAAAACAAGTTACTTAACCTCTCTCTGTCTCGATGCCTTACCTACAGGTAAAAGGAGGAACGTGATACTCTTAGGGATGCTTATGAGGTTTTCATGAGTTAAGATTTGTAAAAAGTTTAGGAAAGCACCTAGCACAGAGCAAACACTTCCAAATATAAACAAGTCACATACATTTCTCATTATATAAACAAATGAAACAAACTTCACTTCTAGAAACTTCCTTTCTTTGACACAAAGCAATGGGGCACCTGCTCTTGCCTGACGCCTCAGTGCAAGCCTTGTTCTGTCCCTAAGCGGTGCCTACCATCAATGTGGGAGACAGGGATGCTGGCGTCATCGGCGTCTTGCTTCGTCATGGTGGCCTGCAACGTGCTGGCTTCCTGGACAAAGTCAGATGCTTTGTCTGTGTATGAATAGGGATTCGCCACCAATGTCAATAAAATCTGGGCATTGAAGAGTCAAGTAGAAAACATTTAGATGGTCACAAGTGAAATGGGAAAAAAAGCTACTGGTCAAAATTAAAAACTAAAATATTAATGTTAACAGTCCTTAGGATGAACGATAATTTTTTGGCAATGCCCTTCTTTTAACTTTTGTTATGGAATTTAATAAAACATCTCCTGTTAGTATACTATTCTTTTAATACTGCATTTAACATACTCTTATTCCCCTGTGCAGAAACAAATTCCCAAAAGGAAGCTAGACAGCATGCAGTAACATATTGCTTCTTTACAGATTCTGAAATCTCAGCAGGATTAAGATGTAAGTCAGGACAAGAATCTTCCTGGCGCTGGTGCACCAAGAACACCTCAATAGTGCTGAGTGTAACCGAGTGCAATTATCCCAGAATGTGTTCTTTGGGTGAGAAATCTGTGCTTACACGTTCCAAAAACTGAATCACAGCTTCTTTGCTCTCTTCTGCAGTGTCATCCAGGTGCTCCAGCCAGAGCTCCAGCTCCTTCCAGGTGTGCTCAAACACGCCTGTGTCCCGCAGAATCTGTGAGGAAACAGACACGGGTGCAAATGTTAGAACAGAACCTGCTTTCTGTGTGAGCTGCAGCAGCTTCACAATTCTGTAGACCAGGGAGCATGGAGTAGTCGACGTGTCATCCAGAGGTTTGCTTTAAAACCTATTCTTCCACAATAACACCCCCACCGTTGAAGGAAACAAAATGGATCGTTCCATGCTCTATTAAAGACAACATAATTCCTTGTCTCACTGTGCTAGTTTTTTTGTTGCTGTGACCTGACAAACAGAACTTAAGATTTGGTCAGGGCTCCTGGTTTCAGGTCGGTCCAGGATCAGCCGGCTCCAAGGCAGGAACCAAGGCTACAGCCACTTCCAGCTCATGGTGGCCAGGAAGCAGAGTGCACAAGAGGAGGGGGCCAGGGAAAGACACAGTCCCTAGGGCCACACCCCCAGTGACCGCCTCCTCCAGCCAGGCCCTGCCTCCAAACCTGCTGCACTGCCCACACATGAGGCTTCAGGGGACATTTTTAAATCCAAACTATAACACTCTTGCTTATTCCTTTTCCTCATTTCCTAAATTTGTAATAAGAAAGGGAAAAGATTCAGCGGCTACTTAGGGGGCTGGTATTCCATCTGGAATTTCACAAAGACCTAGGAAAACTTGCACAACTTGACCCCTCCCAGCAACTCAGCTCTCAGCCTGTGGGAAATTCTCCAAGGTGGGGAGCCAGTCACACGACAGCATTCCTATTTGGCACCTGGAGTCTCAGCCCTGGACGGGCAGCACGATCATTTCCAACAGAATTTGGTACGAGCAGGACCTGAATCTGCAGGGCTGAATAAACAACATCCCACATGGGCTGACAAGGGAGACTCGGGGACTACGTGGACTCGTGGCACAGAGCCCCGCGACAGTGTGCACCAAAACACCCAGAGTGGATTCCACCTATTTGCAGCTAGCAATCACAAAACCTGGCTGCCACCAGGTCCACGCCTGCACTGCCTATAAGGAAATGGCAACCAGGAGGCAAAGACTGAGACAGCCATGGTTTTCAGGTGAGATGGAGAAAGCATGGTGAGGTTATCAGCCCTTGGAATAAAGGTGAAAGGTCACATCTCTGCACCCTAAAAATAGTGTGGCTTTTGTAGCCCTTCCTAAGATGTTTATTGCACAGCAGAAATGAGGCACTGGATTCCCTACTGCTCCAGCAAGACCTCCTGAGGAAACCCTGGAACACTGAGTAGCACATATGAGAAAGAAGAGAGATAAATAAAGCCCACATTCTCTCCACGGACTTTGGCAAAATCTATGCAGGGGGTGATGGGCAAAGTCAAAAAGGCCGAAAGTCCCGCAGAAGGTCAAGAGTCTGGGAATAAGACGACAGATGTTGCCCATTAAATGGTTCCCCAAGGGATGCGGTGTTTATTGAGCCTACAATGTGCTAGGCTACTACTTTATCACACTTAATTTTCTCTGTCACCTAAGGTTCTATTGTCCCCTCATGCATAGGAAAACTAGGTTCAGAGAGTTTAAGTAATTGGTCCGATGTCACCCAGGAAGTAGTAGCACCAGGGGTCTAGGAATCAGACTTCAAAGCCCATGTTTTTTCTACATCATACTACCACTCAGGAATGCAGCTAAGTTTAAGACATACTAAATTAAAACACCATAAACCCTATTTTAAAATTTACAACAGCCCTAATACATCCTGAATTCAACAACTGTTTACTACTAAGCACCAGTGAAAAGAAAGACTTATGCGAACGCTTTTCAGAACTAGAAATTGGTAGAAAATGCTCACCTTCATGATCAGAAGTTTGGTCGATGACTTGAGCTGTAAATGATTACTGGTCACAAACATTTTCATCAATAAGTAAAACACTGATCGTTCTCCTCCAATAATTTCTGTGTCCGGGCCTTCCTGGAGTTTGAATAATATATATAATTATATAGACACAAAATTTCAGTATATAAATTATATATTATAAAAATAACAAGGGCCATTACTTGCTGAGCAAACACGCCTAGTACACTGCCAGGTCCTTCATTTCATCCCATTTTTAACCACCACTCAGCAGGATTACTGTGATTTTACATGTAAGGAACCTCAGAAGCTAGATAACTCACTCAAAACTCCCCACGTGGCAGAGCACAAGTAACAAGTCCTAACAGTAGGCCCGGGCGGCCCTCTCCACATGCCAGCACAGTTCTAGGGTCTGGACATGTACCGGCTCACTTAATGCTCGCTCCCCTCAACCCTGAGAGTGGTAAAGCTGCTAACCCATCCTACAATTGTGGAAACTGAGGTCCCAGAAGGTAACTGGCTCTTTCCTGGAAGCTAAGACCAGGGAGCCCTGGTGTAGACACAGTGCACCTGGTGGGTGGTGAGGAGAGACCCCAGGTTGTCTGACCCCTTCCAAGGCTGCACTGGTTGTTTCTTTAGCATGGCAGTACAAATACAGTCCACTATTTATGCATAATTTATCCTCCCAAGAAGGCTTCTGGGCTTTGAACACATGAGAACCCCATGGAGCTCCAGATCCCAACCCACTCTAGAGGAGGTGTTATTTAATACGACCCTCGGCAATGCCGATGACCCTGAACATGGGCCAGCACACCATGTCAGCAGAGGCATCTGACACGCACAGGTGGGGCGCAGGACCTAAGTTATTGTCTTAATATCAGATTGATGCTCTTTCACATTAAGAGGTCTATGTTTACTTTCCACTTAGCTGTCAAGATCCATAGGCTCAGTTCAGCAGGAGTAAAAGCCAATGACACGCCCACTGGATGTCTTTCTGTGGGGTCTCACAGCACGGCAGGAAGGCTGAGAGTGAGGCTCTGGGAATCACTGCCTGAGCTCCTCCTGGGCCCACCGCTCACCATGGGGCCTTGCAGAAGCGTTCCAAGCACTCTGCCCAGGCACCTTGTCTTTATATGACTGCACCAAGTGCTCATGTACAGCCTGGCCCCTGGTGGGTCCTCCATAAAAGACAGCCTCTATCCTGATGCAGGGAACCTTAGAAAGAGAACCTTGGGAGACAGACACAGACCCCACGCTGCAGCACTCTTAGACCTTTCTAGGAATATCACTTGCATAAATGCCAGCATGTATTTCTATGCTATTGGTTCCATGTAAAAATCTAACATAAGCCAGGTGTGGTGGCCCACACTGTAATCCCAGTACTTGGGAGGCTGAGACAGGAGGATCGCAGGTTCACAGTCAGCCTCCGCAACTTAGTGAGAACTTCTGCAACTTAGTGAGACCCTGTTTCAAAATTAAAAATAAAATAGGGCTAGGGTATAAATTGAGATAGAATGTCCATGGGTTCAATCCCTAGTACAAAAAATATATATATATAACATAAGAGCTAAGTCATTAAAAAAATTTATCTAGCGGAGCATGGTGGCACATGCCTGTAATCCCAGTACTTGGGAGGCAAAGACAGGAGATTGAAGGTTCAAGGCCAGCCTCAGCAACTTAGACTTTCAGCAACCTAGTGAGACTCTGTTTCAAAACAAAAAATAAAAAAGAGCTGGGAGTGTAGCTCAGAGGTAAATGCCTCTGGGTTCAAGCCTTATTCCAGAAAAAAAAAAAAAAAAAAATTATCTGAGGCTGGGCATAGTGGTACGCGCCTGTAATCCCAGTACTTGGTAGGCCAAGACAGGAGGACAGTAGACTTGAGGCCAGTCTCAGCAACTTAGGGAGACCCTGTTTGAAAATAAAATAAAACAGGGCTGGGGGTGTAGTTCCAAGGTAAAACGCCCCTGGGTTCAATTCCTGGTACCACCAAAAAATAAATAAGTGAGCTCCTAAGAAGCACAATCAGACAATGCCTGCTTGTTGCATAGGAGTACCAGAGTTTAAAGTACCAGGGCTTAAAGACACAGGAAAGCATGTTGCATCCTGAGCAACATATAAGGTCCTAAAAGACATTACTGAAGACACACAAATACTGCAAGCAAGGTCTGCCGACTCTTCCACCAGCCTCAACCTACAGCTGGCTTGGTGTCTATTCTCACCTCTGTCTTAAGTTCTTCTAGGATAAGAATAAAAAGAAGGAATGTGTTTTATTTTATTAACAAACATGTTTTAAAATGGCAAGAAGAGTCTAAGAGTCAGGATAAGAGCCAAAAGCCCAGCAGGTTAGCTAACAGCAGAAGACTGGCGATCTCTGCTTCCTACCTGTGCCTTTAGCCACAGAAATTTGCTGGCGGGCAGCTCCAGGGCCACCTGCAGCATGTGGTGCTGCAGGATGGGAGGCACCTCCTCTCCCAGGCCCTGCTCAGAGATGACGCCTGCGGAGAGAAGTGAGGGGGACAAAGTCACCCAGAAGTGGGTGCCCAGCAACTGCCCCCCTGACTCAAGGGAGCAGAGAAGGCATCGCAGAGCTGGAAAGAAAACAGGCCGTGGGTCTATTCCCAGTGTCCTGTGCCCCTCACACAGGCTGCACGAGGCACACCTCCCCGACGTGCCCCGCCCCCCAGGACTGTACAACTCCACCCACGAGAAGCCCGGATTCCACTTGCCCACGACAGCCCTTCTCTGCCACTCAGCCCACGCTGACCTCGTCCAACCACTGCAATCACACACCACACTGCCTCCAAGGGTGCGCCTCACTAATGTTACCCCTCACGCAGGCACAGCCCTTGCTGCCCCCCGGGCAGGAGTTCTGTGGACAGAGACGGGGTCCTTATCCTCCAGCCTGGTCTCTGGGTGTCTGCTCTGCTTGGGAAGGACGAAGATGCCAAGTCCTAAATGGCCATATTCTAGTAAATTACATATCCCCACAGCAAAGAGAACCTTTTGCCTTCAAATGATTAAAAAACTAATTATGGCTCTTGGAAAGGTTTATTTTAATTGCTTATATAAATTCCAAGAATGGTATTTTTGCGAGTCTTCTGTAGGCCCAATTATAAAGTCGACTTTATTAGGCAAACCTGACCATCAAGGAACCATGACTAGACAAGCATAATGTTACTTTTACGAGATGTGGTTTGTACCTGACTCACTGGGGTAAAATATAAGGTAACAAAATACCACTGCACAAACCGGAAGGGTGTCCCTTCCATGCGGCTCTTTTCTTCAAACTCTTTGCGCTCCTGCTCCACTGAAAGGCAGCTCTAGAGTAAACATCACGTGCTCTGCTTCATGGACGTCCTTTCTCCCTTTTTCAGTCTCACTGCTCACACTAAGCATTCACCTAATATTTACTTAAGGATGGCCAGCAATTTAAAAAATATGGATCCAAATAAAATTAATCAGACTGGTGGATCAAGCGAACGGGACACTGCCTGCCAGCCTTCCTGATCCCCGGCTCCGCTCTGGTTAATCAGCGCTTCCTCCTCCATCCCACTGACGGGAACAGCTGCAGCCCGTCTGCCGTCCCGGGACCCACCTTTCAGGAGCTTGCTGAAGTCAAAGTTGTACTGCATGACCACAAGGGGGACCACCTTCTGGTAGAGGCATATGACTTGAAGCAGAACAGCTTTCAAAAGAATGGTCTCGGCATCGTCTGCAGCAAAAGAAAACAGCTTGACTTAGGAAAGATCCTTGGTCTTTGATCTCAATTTGGGAAGCAACAGAGCCACATGTGACATCATACTGCAGTCAACCTCATGCTCAACACAGAGGCTGCAGGCGCACCCCCGGTGACTCGGTTTAAGGAAGGCACTGATGCAGTAGAAAGCTTAAGACTGTTGACAGGCTTAGGTTTAAGATCTGCTTTGCTGCTGTGGTCTTGGACGGGTTACGGGTGCCCTATCTCTGTGCTTCCGTGTCTTCAGCTGAGCCCAGGGGATACACAGCAGGGCCCACCCTTGCAGAGCTGCTGTGAGGATTCAACAGGGTCTAGACGTAAGATACAAAGCCCTCCCTGACCAACACAGTCTAAGTCAACACATTTTAATATGAGAGGGACCGTAGCCCACCTGTATCCACACAACATGGGAACTCCCTTTCCACACCCACCCGCCCACCCACGGAAAGGCCAGGGCATAAGGCCTGGACATTAAAACTTAATGTACCATTCCATTCTAATTCTTCCTCCCTCAACAAAAAAGGGCATGGCACACACTCAACCACTAAAGGGGCCTGAAACAGAATGGCTCGTCAGCTCCTCCCAGGCAAACAACAGAGACCCCAGCGCCCTCACCGCAGGGCTGAGCCACGCAGGCAGCCAGGCTCCTGTCACCTCTTTTCTTCCCTTTTGCATCATCCTGCTTTGTCTCTTGCTTCTTAAGTGACTGCCAGACCCACACGACAGTGTTCAGGTCCGGCAAAATCTAAGTGGGAAAAAGATTTTTGTCACATAAACAGTGGAGAGAAAGAAATGAACTGAACATGCTAAGAGGAAGCAAAAGACAGACGGGGGAGGGCCAAGCGTGCATGGACGTGAATGCGAGCAATGAGTGTGACGTATGTGAGCGTGAGTGTGTGATAAAGACACGAGGGCAGGCTGAAGACAGGTGTCTCTGCAAAGCTCTGCTCTGTGGTATGATTTCTAGAACTGTACATACTAAGGATTTGGTGAAAAGGAGGGCTGAGAATGAAAATGAGCCCCTGAGGCAGCATCACTGAGCCACACACAGGGGGACAGAGGAGACCCCGCCACAGGACCGGCTCCAGGGAAGAACGGCCCCGGGTCAGCGTACTCAGCCTATGTGTGCGGCCCTGGGTGAAGGGAAGGGGCGTGACAACGGCCGCTGATGAGACCCGAGGTCCCACCAGAACCCAAAGCCCACCGCTGTTTCCCTGGGAGACCGAGTGCATCATCTTACCTTGCCCCATGTTCAAAGCGTGACACAACTGTGGCAGTGTTATCAGCCAGTCCTCAGCACCCGTGTCACGCTCCTGCCCATCAGGCCCCGCACACCTGTGGCCTCCCGCCCTCGGTTCTCCCGGGGTGGCCCTTTCTCTCTGCTGCGCCTGGGATGGGGTCATAGGGAAGCCACAGCCTGCACCCGCACCTACCTTGCTCAGGGCTTCCCTGAAGAGCTGCACGAACTCTTCCATCAGCACCGCTGTGTACACACCAGAAGCCTGCCACACCTCTTTGTTCAGGCAGTGGTCAATCGTTTTTAATGCTCTCTTCAAAATGAAGGAGATCAGGGAGAAAGCTGTGTGTCTCACCGACGTGCTGTCCAACTGGAAAGAGGGAGAGTTAAATCCAAACGTCTCCAAACAGATTTCCCAAGCCCTGGGTGGGCTGGCTCTTGCCCCTTCTCGGGTCACCCTTAGGGAAAGTCCCATGAAGTGGCTGGACTTTGCACCACGAGAAGAGGTGACCCAGAGACACCTAGCCCCTCAGACGTCCTCCAGGTCTGACCTCCACAACTGCCAGGAAACTGGCTACTAAAGTTGGAGTAGGACAGCGGATTTTGCTCTTAGGTCCGCTTTTGAGTAACCCTTCTCTGACGGCCATTCAGGGAACACAGGTTATCTGCACTAACAGCAGTGAGATCTCACCAGAACCCACAGCCGCTATTGAAAGCACTCGGTGTCAGGGAGAGATGGCAAGAAAACACCAGAGCCTTTGCTATGAAAACACACCTCGGAGCTCAGTAAGAATATGCTGTGATTTAGAACGGGTTTGTCTCCCAAAGGACCAGGTGCTGGAAGCTTAGTCCCCAGTGTGGAGGTACAAAGAGGTGGTGGAACCCTTAAGTGGGGGGGCTCGGGGACTGTGCTTAGATCACGGGATGCCATCCTCAGAAGGGATTAATACAGTTTTTACCGGTCCCTAGTTAGTTCCTAAGACAGTGGGTTGTTATACAAAGAACAAAACTGGCCCCTTCCTGGTCTCTGGCTTTCTGTCTCACCATATGGGCTCCCTTCTGCATGTGGTTATTTCCTTTTCTGCCCATCAACCATGTTGTGACACAGAAAGTGGGCCTTCACCAGAGAAAGAACAGATGGGGCCACAGAATCTTGGACTTGCAACCTCCAAAACTGTGAGCAAAATAAACATCTCTTCTTTGTAAGTACCTGGCTTCAGGTATTTTGTTATAGCAACAGAAAATGGATTATATAATAAGCAGCCCACATCACAGGCCTCTGACACACACACTTCTCTAATTCTATTTAGAGGTCTCCAACGTCTTCACTGACTGCAGGGACCAAGCAAGGTTCCAAATTCTGTGCTATTACCAGATAGGTGAAAAGCCCAGGCCCTGGCCAGGGGCAATGTGTTCCTGGGCCATCAGCGATGCTGGAAGATCTTGGTACAAGGAAGAAATACCGAGTCCCAGGTCCCAGGTCCCAGGCCCCAGCCCAGAACAACTCAAGCAGAATATGCATCTCCCATGACAACCAGGTGACACCACATCTGTTATGTGAGGGGGCCTGGCTCAGACCCTGGAGAGTTGTGGTGAGGGAGAAATAACTAGGCCCTCTGATTTTTAGTTCAATAACCACGACCCCAGCATTCCTATCAGCTGTGGTTTCACTTTATACAGACATTGTACACTTAAGCAGGACACATGAACCCCATAATTTTTTCAAAAGCAGTCCGCAAACAAGCATTCCCACAATACCCAGAGGGCTAGAAGCACAAAGATCACCTAAAAGCCATGTAAGCAATAACAAGAAGAAGGAGGAGGAGGAGGAGGAGGAGGAAGAAAACAACTCATAACTGCAGCTCCTAGATGCACTCACACAACTGGGTACCACTCACATGAAGAAAGTCTTGGCTCGCAGGCAGGGTACCTAGGGAGGGGCCGAGGCTGGGCTTGATGGCCCTGGGCCTCAACAGCATGGCCATGGTCAGAAGGAGCAAGCAATAACAAGAAGAAGAAGGAGGAGGAAGAGGAAGAGGAGGAGGAAGAGGAAGAGGAGGAGGAGGAAGAGAAGGAGGAGGAGGAGGAGGAAGAGTCCGTTTTTTGGAACCGGACTTCAAACATGTAGAGACACCTCTGAGTACTTGTGAATAAATGGGTGTGGGCTCTGATCTACAGCCTTTGCTCACTCCCTGAGCCACTCCGTCCAGGAGAAAGCTCACCCCTCTGGGACAAGCCCTCATCCTGAGATAACACTCCAAGAGAAAGGGAGGCCAGCCTTTCGTCTTGCTTTCTGCCAGAAGAGCGAGCAGGGGCAGTGCAGCCCTCAGAGGAACTACATCTGATGCTTTCCTTTCTACTTGACTTTCCTGCAAGCCCTTTGGGAAATATCAATGTCTCCCACAAAACACATGGGCAAGTCAGCTGGGTCCTAATTTTACGTATGACGATGTGGCAAAGAGAACAGGAAACCTTTCTGCCCTGTCGCACACAGGCTTCCTCCTCTCCACTCTTCACGTACTGCGCGCACAGCACCACCTGGATTCGAGTCAAAGCTTCCCACTGTACCGTCTCAGGAGGCCGCACACTCTGTGATGCCTGTGCTCATCACTGCCGGCTCAGCTCAGGCCTGTGCCACACGCCACGGTCGACCCTGTTCCTACTGACGTCACGCACGCCAGGCCCCAGGAAGGACAGAGTGTCCCAGGTAGGTCTTAGGCCGTGTGCGCTTAGGAGGGGCTGACGGGGCCCAGAACCCAGGTGTGGTGACAGCTCACACCCTCGTAAGCCCATGGCCTGTCTGGTGAAAAATACACAAACTCCTCAGAATGTGGCTTCTGATTGGAGTTGGGGACCTCTCTTAGTAAATACTGACAGGAAATTTAAGTATCATTTTTTTCCCCATAAAGGTGTCTTCCAGGAGTGCCTGGAAATAAGTGTTTCCATGAAATTTTAATGCTATTCTTTTGAACCAAAAAAAAAGGATTTGCTGGCAAATTTCAGTCCCATCCAGCCCCAAATTCTGAACTGGTAAGATTTTAACAAAGGAACTTCCCTTCCTCTGATTCTACCATTCTCCCAGCCCATGAAGGACTAGAGAGAGAGGAGGGATCCAGAGGTCCCAATACGTGCTGGAGCAGGGACAAGGATGGACGCCAGTCGCCCCAGGACAGAGTGGGCTCCACGCAAGGTCCTCACCAGGTGAGGAGACCTGTCACTGCCGGGCCATTTCAAACTACAGCCCTGTCCTAAAAGCCTCAGAGGCTCCCTGAAAAAGCACTCAAATAAATCCAGCCAGGCTTCTCATAACACCCACACTGCAGAGCCAGAGAAGAAAGTTCTAGAAGTGGGACAACCCCAACCTTACATTTAATGCTTGGGTGAACATGATCTTATTGCACACCAAAGGCACACTGGTCACCATCACCATCGCCAGGAGCCTCGGCAAGGGGATAAACTCCCTGGTCCAAAATGCCCGGGAAACTTCTGGCTGGGCCTCATAGATCTAGGAAAAGAGGAAAGGCGATCTGGTTGGTGGCAGAAATAAGTTCTCAAACCTGAAGCTACTGTAGGAACCCAACAGTGAAGGCATTCCAATCAAATAATTAGTGATAAAGAGCAGATTCACCACAAGGGACAGGGTTGATTGAGATCAACCCCCAACTCCCCTTGTTAGAGACAAGTCAGAGCCAGGCGTGGTGGTACACACCTGTAATCCCAGTACTTGTGAGGCTAAGACAGGAGGATCACAAGTTCTAAGGCCAGCCTCAGAAATTTAGTGAGACTCTCAGCAACCTAGCAAGACCGTTTCAAAACAAAAAATAAAAAAGGGTTAAGAGCCAGGCATTGTGGCGCATGCTTGTAATCCCAGTACTTGAGAGGCTGAGACAGGAGGATCCGGGTTTGTGGCCAGCCTCAACTACTTAGTGAGCCCCCCTGCAACTTAGTGAGACCCTGTTTCAAATTAAAGAGTAAAAAAAAGGACTGGGGTTGTAGATAGGAGGTAGAATGCCCCAGGGTTCAATGCCCAGGACCATAAAAAAGAAAAAACAAGTCAGGCCACTAGACTAGCCACTACGAGAGCATTGATCTCCACAGCCGAGACCAGCCGTGGTCTAAGAGGTTCTTATAACCTCTGACAGCAAATACATCACTGCTAGAACTAACAACAATGTCACTTTCCTGTCATCACTACACCTGACAGGTATCTGACTGATCACGTCATCTTTTTAAAGCTTTCTGACCCCTGTGGAGGAGGGATACCTGACACAAAAAATAAAATGTGGCTGGGTGTGGTGATGCATGCCTGTAATCCCAGTACTTGGGAGTCTGAGATAGAGGGATCACAGGTTCGAGCACAGCCTCAGCAAGTAGTGAGACTCTCATCAACCTAATGAGACCCTGTTTCCAAATAAGAAATAAAATTGGGCTGGGCATGTAGCTCAAAAGTAGAATGCCTCTGGGTTCAACCCCCAGTACATAAATAAACAAACAAACAACAACAAAAAAAAAAAGTAAAAATGTGTTTATGGATAGCAAAATTGGACTTCAAAAAGGGAAGTAATTTCCCATAGAACACAGAGCTTATAAGCAGCCAACTAAGGACTCAAGCCAGCTGCAAAGGCCCAAAGACCTGCCCCTTACCAGAGCCGAGACAGCACAAGAGCAGCTCCCAGGAGGGGTGCTGGTCACAGAGCTGACCACCTTCCCAAACAGGGGGCAAGTGCAGTCTCCTCACCTGGAGATACACAAGGGGCTGCACACACAGGTGTTCAAGGAGACTTTAGAGAACACATGAGTAAAAGCTAGCTTTAGAGACCGTGCCAGGTCCACAGGGAGGCAAAAGAAACCCATCCAGGCCCTTCATCGTCAGACAAGGCACGGGTCAGAGGGAGAGCTCAGCTGAGCCAGGTACTACTGCCAATGGATGCATGGTAAGGACAGGCCGAGCATCCCTAATCTGAAAGCTAAACTCTGGAGAAGCTGTTTGGTGCCAACATGATGCTCAAAACATTTCTTTCTTTCTTTTTTTTTAAATTTTAATTTAATTCTTTTTTTTTTTTTTTTTTTTTTTTTTTTTTTTTTTTTTTTTTTT
>PVLC010017163.1:0-34222 GCA_004027655.1 Graphiurus murinus
TTTTCTCCCACTCTGTAGGTTCTCTGTTGAGGTTCTTGATAGTTTCCTTTGCTTTGCAGAAGCTCTTCAGTTTAGTGCAATCCCATGGATTGATCTTCCTAAGGGTTGCTTGTGCTTTTGGGGTCTTGTTGAGAAAGTTTTTACCTGTGCCTATGTGTTCAAGTGTTGGTCCTATGCCCTCTTCAAGTAGCTGCAAGGTTTTTTTTCTTCACTGCTCAAATAAAGGAGAAAAGATTGTGGGACCTCATTTTCCACCTCTACTTCCTCTGGTCTCTCTTTCTCTCCTCCCCATTCTCTCAGCCTTTTTCCTCCCCAAAGAACATATTTAAAATCCAAATGCCAGGCTGTCTGCAGGTGCAGTGTTCAAGACTGATAACATTTGGAGGCCAGATGTTAACTGACGTAAACACTATTACGTGCCATGTAGACCGGAGGCTGAGACATTGATTTCCAATTTTATGATTATTATTTGAGTTTATTGCCACTCTTTCCACCACCTCTGCCTCAATCCAAAATGACTTATATGGCTTAGTCATTCTGAAGAAAATATAAATTATTTCTTAAATATGAAGTTCTTAAAATGTTAAGCAATGGCATTTTACAAACTCAGGGCTGGAAATGCATCGTTGACGTACAACACCTCCTTGAAACTCTCTCTGAAAGGCCAATGACTTATGAAATTCAGTCTGAAAACCAGTCTCATTTCCTGACATCAGCCCAGAGTAATAAGTACAAAAAATGTTTCAAACCTGGACAAGTTTTTACATCAACGATTATTTTAAATTTGAGTTTCCTTAGGATTGATGTGGGAGCCAGTTCAATGTTAGGAAATAAATAAATGGTTCCTTCTCCAAATAAAGAAATGCTTTTGAAAAATAAGAATAAGTTGAGTCTGTTGTGAATCACTCAGGCGACTGCCAGTTTTTGTTATGCTCACACAGTCAACTACCCATTCATCAATCCACTGAAGAGACGTTTGTTCAGGACTAGCAGTATGTCCCAGGCAAGTGCCAGGCACTGTTGGTTAATAGATTGGCAAATATAACTGATGGCCACTGTGGGTCTTAGAGTCTTTTAAGAAAAAGAAGACAATTTAAAAAAAAATGCAAACATAACAAAAAGCTGTAATAGATGCTATGGAGAAAAAGGAATCTACTGAAATAATGAGCAGGGGAAGAAAATTTTTAGTAGGTGATTTAATTCAAAGCTTAAAGAATGAGAAGGCAGTCATACAAGGAGCAGAAGAAACATGAGCAGAAACCGGCATTTATTCATTCATTCAACTAATACTTATTCAGCACTTCCTATGAGCCAGGATCTGTTAGAAGCAAAGAAGACATTCCAGTAAACAAAACATACATATGCAAAGTCTCCAAAGTGTTAAAAGAGTTGGTTTCTGAAACAGAAAACAAGTCCCTGAGGCTGACTCACACTGAGCAGACGGCAGTGTGGTGGAAGAGGAGGTTCAAGGGGTGGCAGGGGCTGGATTATGTGGGGATTTGCAACCCATGGAAAGGAGTTTGGATTCTATTCTAAGAGCAATGTCATGATTTCATTTTTGATCAAAATATTGATATTGTTATTATGTGGAAAAGGGCATAGAGGACGGGTGGGATGGAGAGTGGTAGCAGGGTGCTCCACACATAGACTATTCTGGTTCAGATGGGGATTTTAATGACCTGAAACAGTGATGGGAAGAGACAGAGAGAAGTGCGTAGTTTTGACGTAAGCTGGAAAATATAAATTATTTTTATACACAAAGTTCTTAAGATGTTAAGTAATGGCATCTTAAAAACCTTGTTGGGAAACTGAAAAAGAGAAAAGGGATGGACAAGGAAGGAAAATTACAGATGATTATGTTTTGTGTAACTGGGAAGGTGGGGGCTAGTTACATTTACATAATGAAGGAGAATGAATGATTAAGTGGATGGGTCAAGGAAAGGGAACTAACAGGGGGACAGGAAGAAAACTAAAGCACCAAATGAAGTCAGGTTTCTTGCCCCAAGTGTTAAACAATTAATTCAATCCAAAACTGGAACTCATACTCTCATGGGGCTAACATGTCCCCCATCATCAAAGTGTATGAAAGCCAGTTGGCCATTTATCTAAAGTATTTTAGATACTGGCTTCAAGCTTTCTAGAACTAATTTCTAGAAGGTATTGAAAACTTGTATTAAAAAAAAAAAAAAAGCAGCAATTTCTTGAAGTCATCACTAGTTGAGAAAGAACTGGATTTCCCAGATTAATCTCATCTCTCCATTTGCCTCTAAGCTACTAGAAGCTGGGACCGTATTTTTAAATAAATATTTTGTTTAATGAATAGATTTTATTGTTGGCAAGGTTACCTAACTTATAAATTGGAATATTTATAATTTCTTAAAAGAGAACATGAATATCTCTTGTGATAACTTTTTTTGTTTGTTTAAAAAATGTAGGTTGAAAAATATTTGTCTGGTAGGATAATTTACATACTCGAAGTGCATACTGGGATAGTAACAATAACAAGTAGGTCCCTACCCATCATGATGTCTCCATGCAAAGCATATCCCCACTCAAAATTATCCTCACTTGGAGACCCCTACCTTTCCCGAAAATAACTGTCCAACAGAAAGTAAATATCACTGTTAAGAGTCACCATGTGCTGGGCGTAGTAGCGCACGCTTGTAATCCCAGCATTTGGGAGGCTGAGACCGGAGGATTCGGGTTCGTGGTCAGCCTCAGCTACCTAGTGAGGCACTCCGCAACCTACTGAGACCCGGTTTCAAAATTAAGAATAAAAAATAGGGCTGGGGGTGTAGCTCGGAGGTAGAATGCCCCTGAGTTCAATCCCCAGTACCGCAAAATAAAAAAAGAGTCACCATGTTCCTTAAGAGATTTTAGTGGATGGAAGCTTGAGAGCAGGTCTACAAAGTTTTGGTCATAATTAGAAAACGTAAAGAAACATGTACTTATTTTATGACGTTCCTTTTTCTGAAAACATTTCTTAACCTGGAAATGAATAGTCAGCATTTTGTAAACTTGCTAAAAATATTGTTCTTATAATTATGAAGTAGGATTCTCTATATCTGGGCTTGTATTTCTTGTGCATTAAATAGTATGACATAGGAAAATACAACATGAAACAATTAAAGGATCACATCAAAATATGCTCCTAAGCATTTTGAAGCAAAGCTTTTTTTAAAAAAGAAATAGTCCTTATCTTACAACTTTATTAGAAAAAAATAGATGCTGGTGTGTGTGTGTGTGTGTGTGTGTGTGTGTGTGTGTGTGTGTGTGTGTCTTACTAGGAATTGAAACTCATGGCCATTATACCTTTAAGCAACACCCCCAGGCCTGTTTGTTTGTTTGTTTGTTTGTTTGTAAATAGAGTTTTTCTAGGTAGCTGAGATTCTCAACTCTGTTACCAAGGTCTTCCTGGAACCTGAGATCCTACTGTCTCAACATCCCAGGTGGTATTACTTTTTAAGTTCTCCCATTTCTTTGGTGAAATACCTATACCACGAGAAAGGATCTCAAGTGATAAAGTGATTTGCAAGATAAGATAAAGTCCTTAGCAAAAGGGAAGGCTTCTAACAAAGGAACATCAAGAGGAATATGAGAGGTATTTCCATCTCTCAGGCTATCACTACAGGCAATGAGAATGGCTACTACCATGTGTGGTCAGTGGCTTCTGTGTTGGGCTTGGAGCCCTACAGAAGGCACTCCAGCCCCTCTCTGTTGGTGGTGCTTAGTAACACGCCCATGGTTCTCTAAGGAGGTAGCCTTAGGGGTGGATTAGAGGAGAGGGCAAGAGGTAACTGTGTCATGTCTCCACTCACAGTCCTTCCTTCTTGGTGGAGAAGGACATCTATGCTCTCTGTGATGGGTATCAAGGACACTTTGTAAAAGTCCCTTGGCCCTAAGCCATTCATCCTTTTATGTGTTTACTCACCAGATGTTCATTAAGGATAATATGGAAAAGGCTTTCTGTGTTCTTGAGGACACAGTCCTTTGGGGACAGACTAGTAAACGAACAAGTATATTGGACAAGTGCTATGATAGAGACAAATAAATACCTAGATATCCTCATGGATATAAAAGATGTTGCACAAGTGTCTCAGCTTAGAAAGGAAGGCAAGGATGGGGAAAATCAAAACACTAAGCGTCACAATAGGTACTGAATTAAAACCCAAGCATCATCTGGCCTAATTCTTTGGTTAAGGGGATGTAGAAATGGAGGTAGGAAACTCTAAGGACAAGCTTCACCACTATCTTTCTGAGATCTTAACTCAAATGACACTAAGAAAGATGGATAGTGTCCCACATGGCTTTAGAGGGTGGACCTGCTGACCGCCCACACTAGAAAGGCATTCTTCTCCCAATCTATCTCTACCATATTATCATGTTTTATTTTCCTCATAGCATTTAACATCACCTGAAGTTATTTGATGATCTCTTTTCAATCCTTCTGCCAGGGACCTTCTCTGTTTTGTATATTGCTTTATTCTCAGCCCAAGAACAGTACCTTGTTTCATAGTGGGTACTTTATAGAATGAGTTTATTTATAGAATGAATTTGTTGGATGAGTGAATGATTGTCATCATTAAAACAAAACCACTCTTGATAATCAGTCTTTTTCTATTCCAAAATGTCCATAAGATAGCTAAGCTGAGAGGCACCTCAGAGGTCTTCTACCTGGCATTTCATTTCAGTGATAAAAGACTAAGGTGTAGGTGGTAGGGTATAGGGAGTTCCTTTTATATCAACTAATTTTCCACAAAGGAGGAACTAGAAGCTAGATCCTTAGAGTCCAGAGCTCTTCAGCATTCCAACACTACCTCTGGTTAAACCTTTTTGAGGAGAAAGCAGTTTGATATTATTGCCATATATATATATAATTTTCAAAACCCTTGGGAAGAAGGGGAAGCGATGGGAAGCTGCTTCTTGAATTCAGATGAGCTGAACATCAGAGTTCTCCTTCCTGGTGTGTGGGGGAAAGAAGTCATAGACTTTGAAACTGGATTCTCAGAACAGAATTGCAAGATTCTGCTGTACCTCTGACCAGAGGAGGTCTGCCTGCCTTCAGCCAGGACATGGCCTCTCCATCCTGCTGGCTGTGATTTTGCACACTTAAGTCCTTCATTAGAAATTAGGACTGGCCGAGCTGGGCGTGGTGGCACACGCTTGTAATCCCAGCATTCGGGAGGCTGAGACCGGAGGATCCGGGTTCTCGGCCAGCCTCAGCTACCTAGTGAGGCACTCCACAACTTAGTGAGACCCTGTTTCAAAATAAAGAATAAAAAATATGGCCAGGGGGTATAGCTCGGAGGTAGAATGCCCCTGAGTTCAATCCCCAGTACCGCAAAAAAAAAAAAAAAAAAAAAAAAAGAAAAGAAAAGAAATTAGGACTGGCTGCCACCTACACCCATTATTTATATAAAGATGGGTCACTGTCATTGTGGGTAAAAATGCAAGTCTCTATCCAGTTTCCCAATCACAGGACTGGATAGCATATTGAGGTGAGGCCAGCATATATATGCAAATAAAAGTGTAAATGGTCATTTATTTTTATCAAATGATAAACAATCATTTGAAGATATTAGTTTTGAGTATAATCAAGGGGGATATTTTCTAGCACAAATTAAAGGAATAGCTTTTTTTTTTTTCCATGAACTCTCCCTCCCCCAACACACACATAATCTATAACAAAAACATACACCTTATTATAGACTCAAACATCTCTCACAAACAAAAATTTCTGAGATGGAGTTTCCAGGATACTGCAGAGAGCAGGGAATCAGAAGATTGTAGAGGCTCCTCCTAGGAACTCCACTGTGGTCTTCACCTGCCAGAGGTTTTAATCCAAATGGTACTGTTTTCTTTATTGTTGTTGTTGTTTGTTTTGTTAGATGGAAGATATAAACTGTGAGATCCCAGCATTCATTCCATAAGTATTTGTGTGTGCCTTCTGGTGTGAGACTCAGCTCTAGGCCCAGGGAATACAGGAATGAATTAAGGCTTAGTTCTTGCTTCGAGAATGTTATGATAGAGAGGTAGAGAGAGAAAGACTGAGAAATACATTCCAACATGGCAGATTCTGAGATAAACAAGGGACCACAGCAAAGTGGAGGAAAAGAGGAAAGGACTCGGCACAGATTTTAGGGTGTAACCGAAAGAGGTCACACTTTAGCCTTTCTCCAATGAAGCTGCACTTGGGAGCCTCTGTTTTCTCCTCTTTGAAGCAGGGCAAAGAGAATAAGCCTGCCAGAGTTGTTGTGAGAAATCAGTGATGTAGGAGAGACTCAGCAAGTCATTTTCAAGAAAGAAAGGCAACCTCCAGACTGCAGAACTCTCTCCCCAAATGACTGTAAGCCACATCTGCTGACCTACGAGTTTAAACCTCTTGTGTAGACCCTGCAGTCTTTTCAGTGGTACCATTTTTTAGATTAAGCCAACGAGGCTCACCTAGAGAATGACTGAGTTGAAAAAGAAAACTCTCCACGGGTTCAGAAATGAATTATTCCTAGGATGTTGCTTCATGGTTCTTTGTTATAGAAATTGGGGTTTTTGAAGGTAATTGGGGATCAGGAAACAACCACCCTAGGGACAATTGCAGGCAATTCTGTGACCACCTGGCTTCACCTGAATTCTTGGAAGTAAAGCCTCTCTTAGTTTAATCAGAGGTTTCATGTACACCTTATGATTCTGTTCTTTATCTGTTTTTTCCTCCCAGGCTGATGAAGAAGGCTTCTGTCCTATTTCTCCCTCCTAGATTATAGAGCAGCCCCACCTGCTCTGATGGGAGGCTAGGGAGCCTGAGGGAGGAAGTGGCGGCAGGCTTCTGCCATCTGCTGGCTCCTTCCTGTCACTAGCCCAGGGCCAGGGCTGGCTTTGCAAGGATTGCTAGGCAATGGAGACAGACCACTAGGAGAAAAGGTGTTAGGAAAGGGGATGTTCCTGCTTTTGTGAGGGAGCAGTACCTAATCCTAGAAGAACATGTTGACAATGGGCACCGTCTTCCAGGAGGGTAGGTGTCTTATTCAAATACTCAGAAACTTGTGAGTGACATCCTCTCTTAAACTACCTGAAACTGAAACGTCTGTCTGACTTCATGTAAATGTTGAAGTAGCTGGAAGCGTAAAGTTATCAACTGCAGCACTACTTAGAATCATAAGTATGATGACCAAAGGTAAGAGAAAGGATAAGAAAATGGTGGCACAAATATTAGATGAAACATTAAATAGCCCATGAAATGATGATAATTCTGGAAACTGTAGCACATGACAAAACCTTGTGAACAAAGAAATCAGCATTCAAACTTGCAGGAAAAAAATATTCAGGTGGAAAAAATGCTAAGCTGCTGATAATGAAGCAATCCTTTCCTCTTTTGTCTTATGTTTTATATAGCATTTTTATGTTACTTTGATAAAGATTTTTCCTTTTAATTTTAAGAAGCCTAAAGGTGAAATGTGTGTCCAGATTAAGGCAGAGGCAAAAATTACCTTAAATAACTACTGACCTTAGGTATGTGTTTGTGTCTGCCACTTCAGATTCGGTTTTCTTTCTAATTGTACTGCAGTTTGTGTGGTATATTCATTTTGCTCATTAAGTCTGTCTTCAGTCTCCCCCTAGCCCACACCCCCCTGGCTCCCTGGATCTGTGGGATGTATTGTGATGTCTGCCCGCTAATTTTGCTGTGACTGGGGCTGGTGTCTGGTTGGTGATTCATGTTTGTTCCAGAGTTGTACATCTGTGTTGGTTGCTTTGAAACTGTGCCCCAGGGAATATGAAAGGCCATTTGTCTCCTGAAGACTGCTTCTTTACACCAGAGAATTCTTCCCTGGCTTCTTCTAAATTCCAGCCAGCTCTCCTAGGAGTTTAGGCAGAGAGAGGAAGGAAGATCACAAACCCAAAGAGGAACGGTATGGAAAGAGTTTGGGTATCTGGGTCTAGTCCCAGTTTACCTGGCAGCAGGAGTGAACTTCCTGGATGCTAACAGGAGGGACAGAAGGCCCTGTGGCTCTGGCTTTCAGGGTAATGCTTTGTGGACTCACGCCCTGCCTCACAGGAATGCCTCTAGCAGAAAAGAAGGCAGCGTGAGCCTGGCGGAACCCTCGATGGCTGCAGTTCTGAGAGTTGGGCGGGCATGCTCACTTGGCTTCTCTTCCAAGATTTTAGTACAGATACACACAGCAGTGATATTCATGCCATTTACGAGTGATACCACATGAGTACTGACCGATTAAATGGACCCAGGCCACAGTGCTGGAGCTAAAGATTCCCTGCCATTCCAGACACCAATTCTGGTTACTGGATCACCACGAAGTCCAGCTTATACTGGAGGGCCTGGGGCAGCAGCCAGATGCCAACTGTTAGAAAAGTATATTGCTGTTTTAACACCAAGAAGTCTTGACAGATACATAGCACCTGAATAACAGCATGAATATACATGAAACTTCAAAGCCCATGCCCACCGTTAGTCTTTGTGTAAACCCACCTTCACCTTTAAGAACCTGCCCTCTTTGTCCTTAAGAAGGGTGCAGAGCCAGCACCAGGACCTACAGGTTCTGCAGCATTTGGGTAGCACAAAAGAGCCCTTATCCACAAAGCAGCTCTTTATTTTGCTGGATGACTGGTACAGATCTCATCCAAGGGGAGTGTGCAAGTCTGTTTCATTATATTTTCACTTGCTGCAACTTATGTGGCTTACAACACAACTCAACCTCCAGGCAGGCTGGCAAGCAGGCTGGTGTGGATGAGCGATTACCCCCCTGCCTGCCTGCCTGTGGTCTTTGCAAAGCAGTCCCATCCCTGCCTGCTGAGAAAATCTATCTGCAGTATCTTGAAAGCCCAAACATGGATTGGATTGTTGTGGCTTGTCCTTGTCCTTTTACACAGAGTTTCTTCCTTACTGCTTCTTATCAAACACCTAGAATTTGTGGGTTAACTAAAAGCTGTTTCTCAGAATGCTCTCCGTGGACACATCATACTGTTCTGTCACTTTTTTTTTTCCTGTTTCAAGAAAAGCTATAGCTTCAGGGTAGCTTGTTGCTGTTGCCTCCCCTATGTTCATTCAAAATAGCACCCAAGGTTGCTCTTAGTCTGACTGATGCATTACATACCGACCAAAACTTTTGCTTTAATCCAGAGACAGAAAGGAAATCGCATTCCATTATCCAGTGGGCCACCAGAACTCTATGATTTGGGAAGTCTGCAGTTGTTAAGGAATTACTTGGAAGATATGGGTTTGTTGGGGTGAGTCCTCAGTTCAGGAACTCAGGATCTGTAGGGTCCTTGGTTGACATGATGGAAAAGAGTTTCAGCAGGTGCCAGTCAGAGACATGGACAGAGGTTTATTTGGGTAAAAAGGAAAAAAAAAATACACATTCAAGAGAGAATGCGGGCCATCTCAAGATGAGGAAGGGCGTTTTTGGGAGTTCAGGGCTGTCTTCTTATAAGGGACTTTTGTGAGGGGTGGGCTAGAGAAGGTATGTGAGGATGATCCCAGTCCAGTAGTCCCCTAGGCAGTTTATGGTGGTCAAGTAGTCTGGTCAGCTCTAGGGTGGATGATCTCAGTCCAGTAGTCCCAAGGCACTTCCTGGTGGTTTGGTGGTCTGGTCAACCTTTGGGTGCTTAGGTTGATTGGGGTCCTCATTAGCTGATTGACAGATAAGCTGGAGACTGTTCTAAATTGTAGGTTTTTCAAACTATTGTACCTGTCTTGATATCAATACACAGGGCAATTATACTTTCTTTTAGTTAACTCTAAAACTTACAGATTTCCCAGGAATTTGGGAGAGTCAGGCCTGGGAAAGAGAACTGGTTTGTGGAGTAGAGGCTGAAGTGCTTCAGTCCCAGGTTTTTTTATATTAAAGTTATATTTTACTTTCCCGTCCTGTCTGTCTCCTTTCTACCTACTTATTTCTTCTATCCTATATCAGATTCACCTATAAGTTAAAGCAGTCCTGCCTTATCTGCACTTTGGCTTTGCATGCATGGTCTCAGTTACCTGTGGATAACTGTGGTTCAAAGACCATTAAATGGAAAATTCCAGAAATAAATAATTCATAAGTTTTAAATATAGTATATTTTTATAATTGTTCTATTATTAGTAATTATTAATACTAAATTATATTACCAATTTGTATTTATAGGGGAAATATATAGGGTTTGGTACCATCTGATATTTCAATACCACTGGAGGGTCTCAGAACATATCCCCATGGATAAAAGGGTAGAAATAACTGCTATTCTAGTCTGGTTTTGTTTGTTTGTTTGTTTGTTTGTTTTTGTGGTACTGGGGATTGAACTCAGGGGCATTCTACCTCCAAGCTATACCCCCAGCCCTAATTTTTATTCTTTATTTTGAAACAGGGTCTTCCTAAGTTTCGGAGTGCCTCATTAGGTAGCTGAGGTTAGCTGTGAACCCAGATACTCCGGTCTCAGCCTCCCAAATGCTGGGATTATACCACGCCCGGCTCTAGCCTATTATTTTTAGCAAAGTCTTTATATCTCCCTGAGCCTTGTTTACCTCAACTGTAGAATAGAATCATAGCCTATAGTTTGAGGGCCATTAGGATTAAATGAAATAATATGTGAGAAAGAACATTGTAAACTGAAGAAATATAAGCAAAATCCACCCAAACAGAGCAGCATTGTCAGAACTAGTGAAAGAAAAGAACCAAGATTGTAGAAATAAATTATGGCAACTGAATGAGTATAAAGAAAGCCAACTATTATGGTCTAATTTGGAAAAAAAAAAAAAAAAAAGAGCATCCCCAGTCCTATGCCCTTTTCACAATATCTCTCTGCAAAGTGTTAGCTGGGGAGCAGTGAGTGTTTTATGAAAATACTAGGGAGAAGGCTTATTGTCAATTTGAAGCTAAGGGAGGCTCTGTGTACAGAAAAATGAACATGGGATGATAAAGGAGAATATGGGAAGGACACGGTGCTTAGGGTAATACCAGCATGGGGAAAGGAATCAAATCCTTCTCTGTTCCCGTCTGCCTGCTCACTGATCAGAGCTTATTCAAATAATCCTGAGCTCTAGGGTACCTTCCCAGAGTGAAGGAGACTGATCATAAATCTCACTGGTACTCCTCTGTGGGAGCCAGAGAAGGTGTTCTCCTCCAGAGACCAAGCTCCACAGCCTTGGAGAGTAATTTGCTGTTATCAGATTAATTAAGTCATTTCGGGTGGTTGAACTTGCATATGAATATTAAATCTCAGGCTGGACCTTCCATCTAATCAGGCTGTGGATGTTTTCAGGATAACACTTTGTTCCCAAAACATTTGGAAATATGCATATTGTATCTTTAATGAGACTGTGCTATTTATTTATGGCAGGGAGAAGTGTTCCAGTTAGGAAGGCTCCTTCCCATGTCAGCTCTGTGTCTGACACCTAGAACTGTGTTACAGGCCCCCTGGAGAGCTGCTGATTATCACCAAATTATTTTACTCTTGGCTCTCATTCTAAATTTGTCAAAGTTGCTCATGCTGCTGAAAGGTCATGGGGTTTGCTCCTGGGTTCAATTTCTGAGTCACTATTTACCAATGGCAGACCCAAGTAAATGACTAAGCTTCTGTGGAACTCTTCTTGTATGCAAATCAGAAGTCACAATGACTGCAATTCAGAGATGAACTGAGGACTGAAATTTTCTGCAAAGCATAAAGCTGCACAGGAAAGGTGGCAAGTGTGGTGGGTTTTCAATGTATGATTCTTACCTGACCAGAGTTTCCTGTTTTCTCTTTAAGCTTTGATGTGGAAAATGGCCCATCTCCAGGTCGGAGCCCGCTGGACCCCCAGGCCAGCTCTTCCTCTGGGCTGGTGCTTCATGCCACCTTTCCTGGACACAGTCAGCGCAGAGAGTCCTTTCTCTACAGATCAGACAGTGACTATGACTTGTCACCAAAGGCGATGTCCAGAAACTCATCACTTCCGAGCGAACAGTGAGTTGAGAACTCTTCTTGTCTGGTTTCCAGCCTCGCACTTATCTTAACCTTAACTGTGTCACTGCAACAGTACCAGTAACAGCCCCCCTCCCCTTTAACCTGAGGGAGGATGGAGGAGAGAGATGTACATGAACAGAGGTGACAGGGATGAGCATCTTCAGGGCATTCATACTCTACAGCATGCAGATTTGTAGCTGAGGTCTACAAGAGTATTGAAAACCTCAGGCCCAGTGTTCCATTCACATCTGTTATTGATACTTAAAAAAAAAATTTTTTTTTTCACTGAGCTTCATTTCCTGAGCGGCTGAATCGTTTATGGAATGAGAACCTCAACACATTTTGCAAATCACACTTGAATTTTCGGCTACATGTGGTGTTTTCATGAAGCTCCAGCAGAGAAGAAAACTGGTGGTTGGTCACCTTCTTTCTCTCTCAGTGGCCTTCACTTGGTGACATTTAACTAAGCCTTAATCCAGCTATAGGCCTATGTCCCTTCTCTGGAATCTTAAAATAATACCCACTTGTTGCCTGCCTCCTTGGTGAGATACAACATACTCCACCATCCTACAAAGCACAGCTGATGTTTTCATTTTGCTGCTATTAATTGTAGATCTCTAATTTTTATTTAAAGAACAATGGCTGGGTTGTATTGCCTGCTTATTAAATTTCTGAAACCAAATAAAATTGGATGCTGAAATCCATGCCCTAAAAGGTTTCTGGGCACACATACAATTGCTTTTAACATCATATGTTATAAAAATATCAGTCGCTCCCTAAAGTCTCCAGCCTGGAAAATTCCACTGGGTTCTCTTCCTCTATTAGAAAAGAAGCCAAAAAGGTTCACCTTCTTATAAAGGGGTGGGGGGAGGGCATTTTTAAGCTAGCAGCAAGAAAATATTCCTCAAGGCCTTTCTGCCAGCAAATTTTAATAGAAAGCGCCCCAGCCCTAAAATATTTCAGTCATTTTGTGGGCCAAAATTCATTTTTTCATTCATTTGGCAAATATTTACTGAAACTCTTCGATGCACCATGCAGTGTGCCAGACTTGAGGATAAAAGATGAACAGAACAGTGGAAAACTTACAGATGAGTTAAAAACAGATCTCATTTCCCCAAAAGTTTGCATGTGCTCAAGAAGATTACAGCTAAATCAGAATGATAAAAGAACATACACATATATTTAACTCTATAAAGTGGAAGGAAACTAACATTTAATGAGCACTTACCATGGGGCCAGATTTCTACACATATGTTATCTCTGTTAACCATCATAGTGACCCTATCAGGTAGGTCTATATCCTAGCTCTGTAGATGAGGAAACTGGGAATCTGAGAGATTGGTACACTTGTTCCTATTCTATGGCTATATCTCACAATGAATCCCTCGATGTAGCTAAGTATTGTTGTAATCAGTCCATGTCCTATTTGCTATAACAAAATACCTGAGACGAGGCACTTTGTAAAACAAATATGTTTATTTGGCTCACAATTCTGGTGGCTGGATGGTCCAAACAGTATGGCACTGGCTCCCTAGCTGCATTTCAACATGACAGAGAAAAACGAAATAAAGAAAAGAAAAGAAAGGAAGGAAGGAAGGAAGAAAACTAGACCTGTGCAGAAGGGTCCAACCAAGTGAACTAGCTTTGCTTTATAATAACTCACTCTCATGAGAGCTAACTCATTCTATGAGATCTACATTAGTCCAAAGGCAACACCCCCAACGTCCTAATTACCTCCTACCTCTTAAAGGTTCCACTGCCTCCAACATCACTATACTGGAGACCCCACATCTAGATTATGAACCATTGGGGGACACACTCAAACCATATCTAAACCATATCAGTTATCAGATTCAAAAAAATTGAACTTTTTTTTTGTGTCTGTGCTCTTCAAATGGCAAAGTAGCATCTCTCCTACCAGGTAAAAAACATGAATGCAGAATAGAGGTACCTGAGGCTGGAAGAGAGGCAGCACCCTGGTTATAGATCATGCCAGCTCAGCAGTTCCTGACTAAGATTTGGTTGGTGGGCTTCAACAATGTATATAGTAGGAATTCTCTCTCTTTCATCAAGATCAAAACCTACCTAGACTTCACCATAGGAGAACATGGGAAATGAGGTGAACTTAAAGTCATTAGAACTTCATTGTCCCAAAATTTTACCAACAAAAGACTAGCTTTGGAAGGTATTCATTTCCCAATGAATTCCCCAGCTAATAGTTTCCCCAGCCTCATATTAAGCAGCATGATGAATCTCTGGATTATTCAGTCTTTTCAGAGGACTCTAACCAAATTCCAGGTTAAACTCTGGTGTTTCCCTACTTGGAATCAAAAGGTTATTGAAAATTTGCACTGGAAGAGACCTTAAAGATCACAATACAACTTGGTCTGAAGCTAATGAAATAGGAATATAGTTCTAGATGGCTTTGTATCCAGTGTCCCTGTCACTAGTGGTTTATCCTTTTTGCAATTTTACCTATAAAATTTTTCCTCTAACTTTAGGACCTATGCAAAGTTGCCAAATTTAAATTTAGACAAGTAAGGATTACATATGTAAATTATCTACTATCATCCTCACTTTTTAAACATAAGGATTCTGGGCAGGGTGGCACAAGCTTGTAATCCTAGTACTTGGGAGTTTGAGACAGGAGGATTGCAGGTTCAAGGACAGCTTCATCAATTTAGTGAGGCCTTGTTTCAAAATAAAAAATAAAATAGGGCTGAGTGTGCAGCTCAGAGGTAAAATGTCCCTCGGTTCCAACCCCAGAACCACAATCAATCAATAGGCAGGGACTTTTTAAAAAGTAAGAAGGAACTGGGCATGGTGACACAGACCTGTAATTCCAATCTGAGACAAGAGGATCCTGGGTTTGAGTCCAGCCTCAACAACTTAGTGAGAACCTGTTTCAAAATAAAAAATAAAATAGGGCTGGGGATGTAGCTCAGAGGTAGAATGCCCCTGAGTTCAATCCCCAGCACCACAATAGATGAATGAATGAATAAATAAATAAATAAAGTAAGAAGATAGCAGTTTCATAATACGGAATGGCTTTTCCAAGGAAAACACAGTTGATAATAAATCTTTGTGAATGAAGTTAGCACAAGCTTTAAAAAAAAAGCATTACAGTAAAAATGTTTACTTGTGTCAGCTTAAAATTTGTATTTCTGAAGATAACAAAATAGTTGAGTTTGAATAATACCCAGATTCCTCTGGTGTTTCATTTTATCAGAGCCATGTTGGAAGATACAGTTTTACGCAGGCATCTGGACCTATACTGAAGCAATGCTCATAAAGCTCTTTCTCTTGATTATTACTCTTCCGGATGAACTGAGATAAGTAGAGGAACAGCTGCCTCCAAGCTTCCCATTGCTTCCCTGTCTTCTAGTAATATATTCAGGAGGAAGAAGGACAATGATAAGCTAAGAGTCTTGATATGAAGGCCACAGGAAGGGCTACAGGTTGTGCCCTCCACAGTAGCCCCTCACGTTCAGCTCAGAGTGATCGTGAATCTATGTGAGGTGGAAAGCTTTGCATAATTCCACTGCATTGAATCCTAACAATAGAGGAAACACTGGCTTTTAAACATTTCTCATCTGAACTCTTTCAGAGGAGTAAGAGGAAATTTTGGTAGGCAGAGTACATAAAATATATAAAGAATAAAAATGTGAATGGAAAGTTAAAAATGGCTGTAGTTTTTTAATAACAAAGGAGAAACCAATATAAGTCCTTCTCATGGAGTAAAACAAGATCACCGCGAGATCCCCGAAAGGAAAATTCAGATACTTTCCCAGATGTGGCAATGATCTGTTGGTTTCTGCCAGCTGGTGGGTTGTAGTCATCTGTAACGTAAGATCTTTTCATACTGAGGTACAGATTTCCCAATGGGAACAGAAAGTACTGGAAATTGGTGAGGCCAATTTTATTGCCCAAAACTGTGGAACTGCCCTGGAGAGGAGTGTTGCTTATCACCTGCAAAGTCCCAAGGAAGGAGGCTCCATGCTTTTTTCATTTGGTCATTCTATTTGCAAAGCTTTGCATAATCGAGAAGCTTGCTTGCTTTTTTTTTTTTTTTTTTTGTGGTACTGGAGATTGAACCCAGGGGCGTTCTACCTCCGAGCTTCACCCCCAGTCCTATTTTTATTCTTTATTTTTATTCTTTATTTTTATTCTTTATTTTAAAACAGGGTCTCACTAAGTTGTGGAGTGCCTCACTAAGTAGCTGAGACTGGCCTCGAACCCGGATCCTCCTGTCTCAGCCTCCCAAGTACTGGGATTACAAGTGTGCGCCACCACACCCAGCTAGTCGAGCAGCTTTTTAAAGCTGCCATTTACTAGGAGGACTAAGTGGTATCTAGAGAGAGAGTCATTAAGGGAAATGGGACCTAAGAACCAAGAGGAAAAGCACAAACCACAACTTTTCAAGTTTAAGACATGTTGAATGATAAACTATGCCAAAAGTACCATGTAGTCCCTATGACGTGAGTTAAACTTATGACCATCCCACTTCCCAGCACCATGGCTGTTCAGATATTAAACCTCTCCATTTATAGAGACATAATGGTCTCTACATTATCTGTAAATAAAAGCACATTCTGTTGATCATTTTATTTGGGCTAAATACTATTCAAAAATTCTTTACATACGTTAATTCATTGACTCTCTGTGTCCCTAATGTGGTAGGTACTAAATTTTTTTCATTTTAAGTGGGGGCATTAGGACACCAAAATGGGAATCAGGATTTGAAAACAAGGCATCCAGGTGGTTAAACCATATGGATATCTCATGCATAAATTCTAAAGGATGCTGAAAAAAAAATAATAGTATTAATATCTGTTCTGCTTACCTTACCATTTATTATCATATTCATTCTTTCTCTTAATAAATATTTACTAAAATGTAGGCACTTTTTGCTGAAAATGAGATCATTTCTGTTCATGCAGGGGAACGAAAAGATTAGTAAGTCAATAGCTGGTTTTAATAACTTCAGATCAGTTAAAATAAATTTAATTTAAATGGAAAAAAAAAGGAAGTCTTGGCTGCAGCCGAGCCCCAGGCCTCGGGGGGCCCGCGGCCCCCGGTGTGTCTGCTGGTGTTGGGAATGGCGGGGTCCAGGAAGACCACCTTTGTGCAGAGGCTCACAGCACACCTGCATAGTCAAGGCTCTCCACCTTATGTGATCAACCTGGACCCAACTGTACATGAAGTCCCCTTTCCTGCCAATATTGGTAATGAAATTTATTGAGAAGGCCCAGAACACATCTAAATATGTCTTGATTGATACACCTGGACAGATTGAGGTATTCACCTGGTCAGCTTCTGGGACGATCATCACTGAGGCCCTGGCATCTACATTTCCCACAGTGGTCATCTATGTAATGGACACATCGAGAAGTACTAACCCAGTGACCTTCATGTCCAATATGCTCTATGCCTGCAGCATCTTGTACAAAACCAAGCTGCCTTTCATCGTGGTTATGAACAAAACTGACATCATTGATCACAGCTTTGCAGTGGAATGGATGCAAGATTTTGAGGCTTTCCAAGACGCCTTGAATCAAGAAACTTCATACGTCAGTAACCTGACTCGCTCGATGAGCCTGGTGTTAGATGAGTTTTACAGCTCACTCAGGGTGGTGGGTATCTCTGCTGTTGTGGGCACTGGCTTTGATGAACTCTTTGTGCAGGTCACCAGTGCTGCAGAAGAATATGAAAGGGAGTATCGTCCTGAATATGAACGTCTGAAGAAATCACTGGCCAGTGCTCAGAGCGAGCATCAGAAGGAGCAACTGGACCGCCTCCAGAAAGACATGGGCTCTGTAGCCTTGGACACAGGGACTGCCAAAGACAGCATATCACCTGTGCTGGACCCTTCTGACTTGATCCTGACCCGAGGAACCTTGGATGAAGAGGACGAGGAAGCTGATAGTGACACTGATGACATAGATCACAGAGTTACAGAGGAAAGTCATGAAGAGCCAGCATTTCAGAATTTTATGCAGGAATCAATGGCACAATACTGGAAGAGAAACAACAAATAAGATTTTAGGAAATTTCACTTGTTTCTAAAAGTCCAAAATTCTGGACCTCCACATGAAGAAACTCTCCTTGCCTCTGATTTGGGGCTAGGATGAAGAACAATTTTCTTCAGAATAGCAGAGTTTTTCTTTCTAGGGAAGTCTTATGACTCAGATGAAGGTGGGGTTGGACGACTGTTGGAGCTGGCAGGTAGAGGCCAATTCTCCCCTGGCCTTTCCTCATACCAGAAGGACATATCGAGTGCTCGAAGCTGACACCCCTTCAAGCCTAAAACTTCAAGTTTTGTCACTTGAATTTCAGTACTTTTGCTGGTGATAGAACACAGAACTCACTGTCCTGCTGATCACTTCAGATCTCTACTATGAGGCTGCATCTATAGCCTCTGCTTCCCTGGAATTGTGCCCTCTTCACTCTACACCACAAGTTACCCTTCTTTTAGAAGGGGAGAGGGGAAATGTGAGTTTGTCCGGAGTGACAAGGGAGTCTCCTTGGCAACCAGTCAGTTGATATGAAATGTGCCTCACACTAGGTAATTCGTAGAACATCAGGTTTGTTGAAGAAAGTGGGCAAAACATTTACTTTCTGAATAAGAGTCCTGTTTGAATGACTTGGATAAAGAGTTTTTTATTTTGACAAAAAAAAAAAAAAAAAAAAGGAAGTCTTGACAGGCAGGGTATTGGCCTACTTTGAGAAAGTTACATCTCAACTAGAGTGAAGTGGGCAGAAAAGGATGCAGGAGGAGAGGTGTGAGCTTGTCTAACTCTCCAGCTGTGGGGGAAGCCCACTACCACTCAGCATGGTCAAGGCAGAGAATGTGACAAGTGGGGAAGCGGTGAAGGGTGAGCAGAACCTTGTTATGAAAGAGCTTTGCTCCGGAGTGGGCTTTTATGCTGCAGGCAAACATTGGTGGGGATGGGGGTGCTAAAGGCTTTTTAAGCAGGAAAATATGTATAATCAGGTGCTTGTTTTTGAAAAATAGTTCTGAATGCTCGATGAAGAACGGTTTGGAAAGTGCGCAAGCTTAAAGAACCAGATGGAAGGTTGCTTTGGTAATCTATATAATAGAAGATGGGGATGAGAGCAGAACCAGTGGGAAATTAATATATATTTGCAAGTTAGGATCAACAGGAGGTTGGTGGTTGATCTTGGGGTGAGGGAAAGGGAGGGTTCAAGTTTGGCTAACAGAATAGATGGTGGCTTTTTCTCCGAAATCAGGAGCTTTCTTTTATCACATGAAATAATACCTGTGAAAGCATTTTGAAAACTGTAATGTACACGGTAAACATGAGGTCTCTTGGATTGCAATAGGGACAGGCATGAGTATCTTGAAGCTCTTACCACCTGAGAAGATAGACATGCAACTATTTACTTATAATAATAAAGGTATCTACTATCTTTAAATATGACTAAATAAGTAAAGTGTTTTTATGTGGCAAGCACTGTTATTATTACTTGTACATACAGAATAACTACTTTAATTGCTGTCAAACCCCATCTTATAGATGAAGAAGTTGAGATATAGAGAGGTTGCCTAATGTCTCGCAGCTAGTAATAATGCAGTTAAGAAACAAGACATGCTGTCTAGCTCCAAAATCTGTGCTCTTAATTACTACAATATGCATTTTTCTATCAGCCAGACTAAAATTAGTTATAAGAAAAGTACCAGTACAATTCTGTGTGTGGGAGGGTAACAGACAAATATGAAATTAATTAATCCATTACAAAGTATTGCAGTGATAAGTAGAATTTTTGCTTTCTAGGAAACCATATCATTGTTTAGAACAGACCTCAGCTTAATTCTAAGACTCACCTCTAAGAGACTCACTTCCAGTTATTCTATAAAATTGTAATGTGCTGGCTTCGCCACTAGAGGTTGATCATGCACCGGTTCTGAATGTCTGGCCTTGATCCTGAGCCTAACTGCCATCTCCAGTGGTTTGGAAAATTAAGAAATACATTAGTTTTCATAATCAAGTACTTTTTTTTTCATGTCAATTCACTCTTAATTTTCAGTATATCAAATTATGATTTAAAAAACTCAGAATAGTTTCCCAATCTGGACAATTTTTTGTTTTATTAATTTTATTTATTTTTTAATATGCCAATACTTACTATACATTGTCTGATAACTTCTCTAGCAACCTTTGTCTGATGTACTTTGTCTGTGGAAAAAAAGCATTAGCTTTTGCAACTCAAATCCTGTTAGAGAACCAATGCTTGAGGCCTGCAAATCCTTCTCCTGCTCCTGAATATTCTGCTTGTCTAAACTTTAAAAGGTCCATGACAAAATCATACTGATATTGTGACCTATCAATGTTTGTTTACCTCCTTTAATCATTTATTTGTACAGTTTTAGTAACTTCCCAATTTATTCATCAAGACATCAGCTCTAGAGATTCATATATATGAATTTGTTTATATTATTTTGCTTTCATCAGATATTTAGACTCAAGAAATCTAGGAGTATAAAAGACTTACTGCTTGACTCTAAATCCATTATCTTGTCCCCAAACTCACGCCGACATCTTATGAACAAAACGAGCTTCACATCAGAAATCGGAATGAACAGCAAGACCTTTCATCTACCTCAAAGTTCATCTTAAGAAAATAACTTGGAAGAAAATAACTTGGAAGGGGCAGTTTTTGATGTAGTTTACCACACCATATTTATTACAACTGCTTGTCTCCTAATTCTTCTCTCTTTTTCTCCTTTGGGCTACTTTCTAAAAACTCTAAGTTCTTCACTTGGCTCCTTGTCTATACATACTGCCACCTCAGGAAACTGTCCCCTGCCATTGCCTTACCTACCCCTGCCATTGTAGGTGACTCCTAAATCTATAGCTCTCATTCCCGTGTTTCACTATTACTGCTGGACTTCACCACCTGGATGTCAATGACTACGTTATTCCACATGTACTTCAAAAACTCCGAAAGTACCTTCAAACTCCCCAACTCCTCCTCACTTGCTTCTTTCCACTCATGACTGTTTGCTTGGATACTAATTTTTAAAATGGAAAATAATATTTCTTTATTCAATTAAATGCTGAGTCCCGGCAAGACCCCTCGGATCTCTTCAACTTGTCTCTTGCTGTGTCTTTCTTGGCTATGCCTATTCCTTTTCATCAGCAGTATCTTCTTAGCTATTTCTTCTGCATCTGTCCCCTCTCTGATCCATCCCTCAGCATCCATAGCATTTTACCATCTGAAACACTTTTCTATTTGCTTGTCCTACTTCCCATCTCACTATAAACTTCACTCACGTATTTCTTCCTACTCAGGTAAGCACCATCCTCATAATCCTTGTCCAGATTGTCTATAATATGAGGTTGTATCTTCTGGCCTTATTCTCTAGAAAGGTCTATATTTACATGTGCTTTTCTCCACCCTGACAGCCACCAAGCATCTCAATGAGCTTGTTCAATATTTTCCCATGTTGATGCCTTTGCTCTTGCCCAGTCTTTCACTGGCCACATCCCTTCCTTTTCAAAGGCTGCCCTTCATAGTCCATCTCACACAGTACTCATTTAATCCAGCCTTTCCTACTTCCGCTAACCTGTAATTAACCTCTACTTTGAAACCAACTAAATATCCATGTTTGTACTTTCATTCTGTCTTTATGTCTATTATAGTTTTGGGGTTTTTTTTGTTTTTGGGGGGGTTTTTTACTATTTTTCAGTCTTGATTTGGGGGATCATAGAATCTTTATGAAATTTGTCAACTGTGCAGTGTAACCATTAAATAAGAAGTATAGTATTTACAAGCTCAGAATTTGGGAATCCAATAGTCTCAGTTCTTCCACTTATCAGCTGTGTGCTAGTTGAACAACTGCATAACTGCTCTGTGGCTTGGTGTCATCTATAACATGAGAAAATTAAGTGTACCTCCCTGACAGCCCTGTTACAAGACTTAAGTGAGATAATGCACAGAAAGGGCCTGGTGTTTAGTAATTACACAAAGAATGCCTCTTTGTCAGTATTCTTTTATTATTACTGCGTGAAATGAGCACATGAGAATTTGCTAGATTAAATTGAAGTGGACTTACTTCTATCCAAAGAAAGGTTGAAAGGAAACTATTGTATTAAGTAGGACCCTGTGTTAGAAAGAAGTGAAGGAGGATGCATGTGCTGTTCATATCTGGATCCTCTGGCCTCACTGAGTACCTGGTATAGGGCAGGTACCTACTAATTATGAGTTGTACTCATATAGTTAAAGAATAAGGTGCTATGTTGTGGCAATCATAAGGACAGAGGAGGGAGACTGACAGCAAGGGGAGCTCATTGTCACACCATGACATCAAACTAGACAGATTTTGTGACTGCAGCTCAGGCCATCATGTCTCAGTTGTTTTCAATGCAGAGTTTGCTGGATGGAGGTGTAAGTAAACTTATTAAAGCAAGTGCCAGAGAAAAAGGTACACTTCTGGAAACAAATTTCTGACTGGTCCTAAGTACAGATTTACAAAATACTTAAGTGTAACTTAATCAGGTCTTGGGACCAAATGAGTAACAATGGTATGGTTTTACTAGGGTTAGTCTGCACACTCCCATTAAAAATTTTTCCTTGGGTACTTTAAGAAAAAAAATTATATTAAAAACAAAAAAGTAATGGGATTCCCAGACAGAAATCTGTGTTTAAATGGCATTAAAGCTGTGGTTTAAATCAACAAAAGCCAGGAAATCCAAAGTTAACCTTTATCCAGACTGTTATACCATTTTTTCCAACTCTGTGTGTGCCTGAGTGCAGCCCTCCCTTTGAATTTCCTGGCTCTGGCAACTCAAATCCACAAGTCGCTTTGAATTACATGACTCTGGGTCTGCTATTTAATAGAACTATACCCCGAGGATATATGCTTACTTGCAAATGCTTTAATGTGAAATCACCATAAATCTAGGAGTCATGAAGCAGCTGCTATTTTTCTTTTTTCCTTAAAAGCTCTTGGGATTCCCATTTTTGCCAGACTGTGGGTCCTGCCTTCTCTCCAGGTAGAGGCCTTATAGGACATTTGTGTTACTAACACTTATAAAGTGTTAATATTACAGCTTCTATGGTTGGTTCTAATTCGACTTCTAGTTCAAATTGGTTCTAACATAGCTTCTGTGGTCATGGTTCTAATTCAACTGCATTTTTTAAATGTTTCTTTCCTCTTCTCACTAGACACGGCGATGACTTGATCGTCACTCCGTTTGCCCAGGTATGTATCATGCTGGCCCTGGCTCACTCTCACTCTGTCCCTGGGTGTAGTTTCTAAACACAGCCTCTGAGGCTGGCATTTACCCCCTTTTGTACGTAACCATTTGAAACATTTTCCTTATAGGTCCTCGCCAGCTTGAGAAGTGTGAGGAACAATTTCACTCTGCTCACAAACCTTCATGGAACATCCAACAAGTAAGCACAAACTTTTTGTGGAATTATGAATCCCTCCCATAAAAGAAAAAAAAATGGAATAGCATTTTTAAGAAAACCCAAAAGACTAATGACTGCATGCATGGAAATTTGCCTACCATACTAAGTTAGGATACACAATGAAATCTGAAAATAAGGCAGAGCACCATATTACTTTGGAACTGGTAAGGCATTAGAAATTATGTAGTCTGGCCTTTATTGACTTTTGTAACCTTAACACTTAGTACAGACTAGGGGTTCAACAATTGAAATAGGGAGTTGAGAATTTTTTGTTGGCTCTTATATTTTTCACTTAGGCCAATAATGACTATACACACTATTAAAATTATTTTTAATACTTTTATTGGTGCATTATAGTGTCATATCATAATGAAGTTCATAGTCATAGTGACATATGAACCCTGAGATTCAAACTTAAAATGAAAGTTACCTAAAAGGTTCAAGTTGCCTCTTTTGTGATAATATACAACAGGTTCATACAGTTTTGCTGAATGAGAGTGAAATTATGCTCTCCTCTGCCCCCAACTAAATATGTGACCTTTCTCATTGCCATTAATATTGCAAATCTTTGGTTGCCTCATCTATAAAGTGAAAGGGCTGAGCTTGTTATTCCCTACAGTAACTTTCTTCCCCAAAATCATTTCAATCCATGAGCCTAATCTAAGTGCTATACACATACGTGTGCATTAACAAATATGTAATAAGTACCCACTGTACCAAGCACTGATGGCATGATAGTGATCAAAACAGACAAGTTCTCTGCCCTTGCTGGGCTTACACTTAACAGGAAGTGCCTGGGGATACAGTGGTGAATAATCAGACCAGTTCTCTAGCCACATGAGATTATGTTCAACAATTGTGGTCTAGAGCTTCCCTGCGTGTTCTCTTCTCCATCCTCATTGTGGGCTTGGTGCTCTCTCTCTCTTTTCCTGAAATCTCCCTTCCCACTTATCTGTGTCTTGGCCAGGTCCAGACTGTTTTTTTTTTTTTTTTTTTTTTTTTTTTCTGCAGTACTGGGGATTGGACCCAGGAGCTTTCGACCTGTGAGCTACACCCTCAGCCCTATTTTTTATTCTTTATTTTGAAAGAGGGTCTCACTAAGTAGCTGAGGCTGGCCAGGAACCTGCGATCCTCCTGTCTCATTTTATGACAATGTGATATGATATCATCTCTAGTGTCACGTTCAACAAGATGCTCTCCCTGATCCGACCACACCTGGCTGAGTGGCTCTCATTTGGCCCCAGGGCACTTGAAAGAACCTGTCACAGTCTCTTTATGGATCTCTGTCTATCACCCGAGTGTGTGCCACTTATGGGGGAGACTTGACCTTATTTTTCTTTGAATTCCCAAGAATTAGTAGACTGACTGACCCCTGGTCATTTACGTGCTATTTTTATCATACATATGAATTTCTGAATAAATAACTGTTGGAGCAAATATCACCAATTCTTTAGAAAATTATTTTTAGGAGTTATCCCTATCTTTTTTTTTCTTTATAGAATACCACCTCTAGGGTCATACTTTCTAGCTTCATAAATCAATTCTACCACTTAGAAATTAGGATCTTGAGCAAGTTCATTATTTTCTCTATGTCTGTTTCCTAATCTGAAAATTGTGTCATTGTGAGGATTAATGACTTGATATTTGGAAAGCTCTTAAAGAAGCAACTAGCCCAGTAAATTTGAGCTATTATAGTCGATAGTTAATTTCTCTTGCCAAATCCAGAAGCAATATAATGCTGGGGTTTGCATGCCGGTCATCTCGGTTACAACCACCACGCATGAGGTGCATGACAAGTGTTGTCATGAATCCACTTTCTGGATAAGGAAACAAAGCAGAGGGAGATCAAATGACTTGCACATGACCACGCAGCTTCTAGGGAGCAGCAGCCATACCAGAAACCTGGCATCCTGACTCTCGCTGCAGTGCTCTTCCCATTCAATACACCTGTCAAGTCTTCTGTTATGGGAAGAAGTCCCTGGAAGGCTTTGGAACAGAAATATATTTAGGAAGAACTAAGAGAATAGATGAAAGTCAGAGATGATGAATGCAGAGACAGTGTTTTAGGGAATTAAAATGTGAGCATGAAGCCCTGGACCAAAATGATGTAGATAGGGATGGAGAAGGCTACATTTTGCATAGGCTTCTTTTGCATAGCTGATTCAAAACCACTATACTGTGTAGCTTACAGGAAAACGTGAAATGGGCATGGTGTTTTAAGTCTTACTTATTAGCATGGGCTTGGTGGTTATATGTTTGGTAGTATTGGGGCATTCAATCTAATCCTGCTGATTAATAAGCTATGTCAGTTTGAACTACTTTCTCAATAATTAAGTCTTCAGATAGCCTGGTGAGTTTGGGGTCACATAAGCTTCAGTAATCAAGTACCCTGAAACCATAATTGCTATACATAGAACTGACCCAGAACCCATTGTCACACTCTGGCTGAAAGCCACCCATCAAATCAGGGGCCTTTGTATCACCTCTGGTCCCAAACAAACCACTCTTACCAAACAGAATAATTATTCAGCAGAAGAATAGTGGCATCTATTGATCTTCCTCAAGTCCCTTCCATATTTGTATAGACCTCTTCCTATTATTTATTTCAAGTACTTTTTTTTTTATGATCAATAACAAACACCAAAACTCAAGGCAAGGCAAATCTCCACTCAAGTGTCACCAAAAAATCAAGACTATTCAGTATAGCCCAGGCTCAGGCCCACATGATGAATTTCAGCCCAAATGGTGCAGTCTGAAGGTGCAGGACAAGGAACCGAGGCTCCATTTGATAAATTCTACTTTATTCCTGGTCTATACCCTCAAACAACTAACAAAAATCCAAGAGAAGGGACTGAAGCTGAGATTCTATGCCAGGAGTAGATACAGTATACTAAAGGCAATGAAAGACATTTCAGATATGCAATTATATCCCCCACCCCATGGGCATATTAACTGCTGAAACTGTAAGATTCATGGAATTCAGAAGTTGCTTTCTGGGATATTTGCCTTGGGATCCAGGGTGCCACTCCCTGCCTTTAACGTAACATTTAAGCAATAATTATGTCCTTGGAGTGGTTTTCATGAGACATCTGGTTAGTGTGGTTTGTTATACGAACAGGAACTCCCACATAGAACTATACTTCTCAAGCGTTAAGGTTTCTTTTATCTTTTGGCTCTTTGCTTTGCATAAAAGAGTCCATTGTCTGTCTGAGCTTTGCCACCCAAAGGGTGAAAATCTCAAAGTTCCTGTTAAGATGATTTCTTTGCACCTCCATGGTGTGCCCCATTGAGAGATGCTTGATTGGGCCTGTATTTCTTGGCTGCAAATTAAAACCTACATTTCCTTTGTCCCTGGAGTTAATTTTGAAAATGTGGCTTTCATTGAGAGTTGTTAATTCAGATAAGCATCCCTGAGGCATTTGCAGCTTCCAGCATTTGCTGATGGAGCAATCAGAAGTGTGCTTGAGAGTGCCCACCAGTCAGCCATCAGCACGGAGTGGGAACAAGATGTCCTCTTTCATCACCCAACTCTGTCACTAACATGTGACTATCAGAAAGTCATGATATAAGTGAGGCGTGGTGATGCATGCCTATAGTCCCAGTACTTGTGAGGCTGAGAGAAGGACTGCAAGTTCAAGGCCAGCCTGGGCAACACAGTGAGACCCTGTCTCAAAATGAAAAATTAATAAAAGGACTGAGGAGGTCTATGGTGGAACACTCCTGGTTTCAGTACCCAATAATACTAAAAGAAAAAAAAAATCATGTAAGAACTTTGTATTAATAGTCTTCCAAAGCATAATTTAATCAAAATATATGTAATCATTGGGAAAGAATGAAAAGCAACATATTTTAAGGTATGTATCTGAAATGTCTTTCATTGCTTCATGTACTTTGGCATAGGATTTAAATTAGCTGAGAATCATAAAATCTTGAGCATTCAGAGGTGGAAAGAACCTAACCAAATTTCCTTAGAGTAAGTCAGAAAATATATGGAAAACCCCTCACCCAGGACCTGGCACATTGTAAATCAGCAGTAAATGTTAGTGGCTGTCTACTCTCCCCAAGTAGGGACGAAAGTAAGAGGTTGATTGAGTTGCAGATAGATACACAGTTGGAAAGTGCTGGAGCCCGGATTGGGGTTCCTATCCTCTTATTCACGGTCCACTTCTCTCTCCATTGTACTATTTAGGGCTGGAAGGTATTAATGTTGTGGCCTCATTACCCTGCCTATTCTTATCACCATCTCCAGCAGCCAAACATATAACTTCTTATGATTCTTCCATAAGTTATGGATCACTGGAAGCTAAGAAACTGATATCACTTTCTCCTACATTCATATCACAGTTTTCTAACTGGCACTTTTATGTTCTATGAGAAATAATGTGGCTTCCTGAAGTCATTATTCATTTAAAATTATTGAGTCTCTTCTTTGTACCAGGTCTCAGAATAAGTGTTACACCAAATAAATATGGTTCCTCCCTTTCCAAAGATTACACACAGAGATGCTTATCTGAATAAACAACTCTAAAATTAAAAGCCATGTTTTAAAAAAAAAAACATGTCTTGGAAACTTCCAAGACAAAGGAATTTGTGTAATATATGTACTTTCCAAGAAGTCATTGAGAAAATTTGGTGCTGTGAATAGAGATTTAGGATCCCCTAGTTCACTGTTTCCTTTGAAAAAAAACCTTTTGTAAAAATCAGGAAGATATGTGATAGATAGATAGATAGATAGATAGATAGATAGATAGATAGACAGACATATATATTATACTTTAATATATTAAAATATTAATATATATTAAAAATGATTCAGATGTAGTAATCCCAGTATTTGGGAGACTGAGACAGGAGGATTGCAGGTTCAAAGCCACCATTAGCAACTTATCAATACCCTCTGTAACTTAGCGAGACCCTGTTTCAAAATAAAAAAGACAGAACAAAATAGGGCTGAGGGTATATCTTAGAGTTAGAATGTCCCCGTACCACACACACACACACACACACACACACACACACACACACACTATTATTTATTATATATAATATATATTAATCTAGTGAATATGCTGCATTGAATATGTACATTATACCAAATATGCCAGACTCTAGGGGAACAGCTATCAACAGAACTCAGTCTTTGCTTATTGTTCACAGGTGAGTTGGCAGACAGACAGGAAGATGGGAATTGCAATACAGTGTGAGCAGAGCAATGATGGTGTAGACTCAGGAAGTAGCATAGCACAGGTGTGGGCCACTTGAAGGAGGGATGAGCGATGAGCCCTCCAAGGAAGTGATGCCTTAGTGCAGTCCTTGGACACATGAAAAAGTGAGCCACTTTATGAGGATTAGAAAAGGGTTCAACTGAGCAAGCCCTATGCAAAGACACAGCAATAAGAGATTAGACTGTGTTTGATCAGGGAACATAGAGTTGCATGTAGAGCCAAGACTATATGTGAAAAGAAAACCAGATTAAAACATTTGTAAAGAGTACTTGCTTCCTCAAATCACTTTCATATCTATGGTTCATCCAGTAAAGAGTCCATCACCATTTGTGGAAGTCCTACTATTGGCCAGGAAGTTGGTGGGTCCTGCAGAGGATGTAAGAAAGAGGAGTCAGAATAAGATCCTACCATCAACCAATCACAGATGAGCAGTGCAGATATTAGGTACTTGTATGAATTGTAATGTGAAGAAATGACCCTAAAGGTACAGATAAAACACCATCAGAGACTAGAGAGGGACATTTTTAGCTAAGAGGACGGTATCCTTCGGAGAGGGTGCTTAATCTTTGAAGACTAGGTGAAATTTAGTGTGGGGAGAATTTGCCTGACAGAAGAATGGCAAGAGAGGAAAATGATCTAGTCAAGGAAAGAGAAATGCTCAAGTTTAGCCTTGGCCAAACTTCTGGCCAAGAATGAATTGATTCTTTCCCTCACCCTCCATCTATCGGCCCAACCATCCTTTCGTTAATCATTTATTCTCTCAGTCAGTGTCACCGTGTGCTCGACCAGTGAAAGGCCATCCAGTAGTGAGCAAGTCCTTCCCTTCCTGCATAAAGTTTACCTTTAAATCTAAGGAGTCATATACTGAACACAAATTAGACAGTGCCCATTTTAATTGCAAATTTAAAGTTCTACATAGAAGAAGAAGTCCAAGATGCATGGGAACACACAGCCAAAGAGTGGTTTGAGATGAAACGTCAGACAGAGAGCAATTCTAAAAGATAAGTTAGAAAATGTTTGTTGAGGCCAGAGAGCAAAAGACTTTGAATGCCGGGCCAAGAAGTTTGGAATGTAATCTCTCAGTTTTCCTGAACAACAGCCCTGGGTACTAGTGCAGGTGTTATCAGCAGATAGTAGAGTAGAAAGAGCTTGCACTTTGGATTCAGAAAGACTTGGCTCTAAATCCTACCCAGCCAGTGAGAAGCCATGTGTACTTCAGTTGACAGTGTTGATAATAGTCCCAGTGGAAGCTAAGAAGTACCTAGCATAGTGCTTCACAGAGAAAAGCAATCATTGGAGAATAGTTTCCCTTCTCTTGTCACACAAGAAAATTTGATGACACAGAGAGTTTAAAAGTACTTTGCCTAAGATCACCCAGCCAGTAAATTAGTAATGGCTGTGGACCTTGCCTATAGACTCTGTAGCTATAATGTATGATTATGAGAAGCTAGGCTATCCCTAAGGGAGCAGAGATTGATTTGGAGTACTTGTAAACCTAGAAAAATAATTTTGTGGCTAAACAAATAAGAAAAGCCCTCCTTGGCAAGAACTTTGCAGTCCTTTTTCAAAAAAAAAATTAGAAGCTGGCTTCTTTCTTGAATTTGCTTAAGTGTGAGAATTCACAAAGGAGTAAAAAATACAGATTTTCACCCTCATCTCAGGCATATTGAAATGGACTCTTCAGGAACAGGGAAATGAATTCTCCCCAAAGTATCTAACGCTTGTCCATGTTTGAGAACCACTGGCCTAGAGTCCTACTCTCTTGTTCTTTGCCAGTATCCTATTGCTCCTTAGTAGGGCAGCGAGTCCTTAGTACCAGAGGTTCTGAAGATGTGGTCCCCAGACCAGCAGCAGCAGCAGCAGCACCTGGAAACTACAAAATTATGAGATATGCACACAATGGAATTCTACTCAGCAATTAAAAAAAAGAACAAAATTATGTCCTTTGCAAGAAAATGGATGGACCTAGAGAACACTATGTTAAATGAGATTAGCCAGTCACAGAAAGTGAAGAGTCATATGTTTTCTCTGATATATGGAAGCTAAGGAGTTATAGGGATTTCAGAGGGACTTTAGATAATGGAAGAGAAACCCCAGAAGAGCCAGAGAGGTGGTCTAGGGGGGAAGAAGGAGAACCAGTGAAAGAGTCACTTCCATCGATGTTATGTACATATATGAGAATATCACCACCAATCTCAATATCCTGTATAAGGAAAGGGGTAAGGGAGTGGAGAGGGAGCTGGGAGTAAGATCACCAAGTGCTATGTGCATGTATGCCACTATCACTGTGAAATACATTATGATATGAGACTATAATGTACCAATATAAATATTAATTTAATTTTTTTAAAAAGGCAAACTCTCAAGCCCACCCTGGGCTTACTGAACCAGAACTTCCAGAGGTAGGGTCCAATACAATGTCTTAATAAGGCTTCCAGGAGATTCTCGTGCACCCTACAGTTTGATGGCTCTACACTATACTATCCCTGGGAGTTTCTTCAGCAATGCACTGAGAATACAGAGAAAGCTGCCAGAGGTATTCCTGCATCAGGATGGTGAAACCAGCAAAACTGGGGAAGGAGTGCAGAGAAAGAAAAGGAAACAAGAAAGAAAATGAGTAGGAACCTTACTATTAGTAGAACATGGGTCTGTTTGCCTGTTTCATTTGACTCTTGATATCAGCAAGCTTGTTGAAGAACCAGGGTTCCTTCATAAAAAAGACAGATTCCTGTGTTAGCAAACTGGAATCCTGTTCCTGGTGGTTCTGTGACCTTTGGCAAAGTGACTTTAAATGCAGGACCTAAACTGATTGATCTCTAAAGGGTTCCTCTGACTTGTAACCTTCTACAACACTTCCCAAAAGAACTGGGATTCACTCTGACATTTGGATTGATGCCTGGTCAAGCGTCTCCTCTTCTGAGAGACTCCTGGGACAGAAAACAGAGGGGTTGACTAGGGACCTGGAGTAAGTAACTTCCTTCCTGGAGAGTTGAAGCATCCTGAGGTTGTGCAAAGGGAAATTCCAGGCCATCTGGATGTGAGAGAATTGCAGTCATCTGCCCACGTTACAGGAGCCTGCTTTCCGGAGATAGCATTATGTCACTACATTGCTCACTATGATCTGGAAAACTCCTCCATGGCCGTAGCAGGTGGGAGCATTAATATATAAACTCAGTCCTTCTTTTCTCCTTCTCCACAGGAGGTCCCCAGCGGCTAGTCAGCCTCCTGTCTCCAGAGCCAACCTGCCAGGTAGGCCGTGCCATGAGATCTGCCTCCATGCTTCAAATTAATAAATGTGCCTCTGGTTCAGAACTGTTTTTAGAATAGAGGTGTTTGTTTGCATACTGTGGCTCTCAGAAGAATCCCTCATGGTGACCTTTTTCAAAGATGTGCTAGTGCTTCACTTGATACCCTGTGAAACCCAACTTAAAAGCACTATTAAATAATTTGTACATTGTATGCCTGTGTTTTTGGAATGTGATGAATCCATAGTACCGCTCTTTCCCAGAAGAGGGGCCGGAGGCAGGGCTGTGCTGAAGAGTGCAACTTGACCTCAGCTTGCTGGCTGACCCCAGTGAACTCCAGGAGAGCTAACCTCAAAGACCTCAGGTACCCAAGTTGGCCAGAGGGCCCCAAGGGTATGCTAGTGGTTTTCCTCTTAGTGTCGGCTATAGATCCCACTTGATCTACATCCTTTCCAGGTGGGAAAACAGAGGTTCTTTTTAGGTCACAAATTATTTTCTTGGAAGTCTTTAAACTTTTGTTTCTCCAAGGTGTGTGTGTGTGTGTTTTTCTTTAGAGGGTATGTGTGTGTGTGTGTGTCAGTGTTTTGTTATTTGTCTGTTTGGGTACTGGGTATTGAACCCAGGGGCATTTTACCTGTGACCTAACCCACTAGCCCTTTTTATTTTATTTTATTTATTTTGAAACGGGGTCTTGCCAAGTTGCTGAAGGCTTCACTAAGTTGTTTTTTAAAAACCTAACCTCTCCTCTCAGTACTGTGCATTTGCTTTTCATGTAATGTTGAGAGCTAAGGGGAAGGATCACCTCAAGGGAACACCATGGAGATGTGTGAAGTATAGTTTTTCTTTACACAAAACCCCAACCAGTTAGATGACCTTTTTTAAAGTCCAAATGGAGTTTTCCCCCTTGAAACTACCCCACTATTGTAGCAGTGCATTTCAGCAAAACAACAGGAGAGGCGATGTAGATGAACTCATACCAAGATCACCTGACATCTAACATCGCCACAGACACTTTTCTATTTCTAGCAGTGCTGTTCTCTTCCCCTTCTGCTTCTGATCTTCCCTACTTAGATGTTGTGATCTCCTGCTAGTATTATGACCATAAGTATCATGGAAGTATTACAAAAGCCCGACTTCTAAAAGAAGGGAATGAAAGCAGTGGACACCATTGGCTCATTGTCTTCTGAAGTATTTATGGCACATGCTTTTAAAAATATTTTTATAAGAGAAAGATTGAGAACAAGAATAAAAGTAAAAGGAAGACATTAAGTAAGGTCGAGTTTAGGGGACTCTGATAGGAAATAAAGAGAAGTAAATAGTACTCTTAACTATGGACTTCAAAAACTGGGTGTGCTGGATGTACTATTCCCTTTAGATGTTTTATAAAAAGAAAAAAATGCAGTGTTTTAACATATAGCTGGTGTCGTTGTTGTTGGAGATGAAAGGAGCTGAGTTTGTAACGTCTGCCATTTCATTCTCCCGGCCTGCCACCGAGGTGCTGCGGCTGGCATTTCTGTTTGCCAAATTCGCCAGGATGGTTTTGGTATCAATTTGAATATTTAGACTATGTTTTCTTTTTCTTGTAACAAATACTGACAAACATTAGGAGAATATGTGATGTTTGTGGTGCTATAAATTAGCTCATTAGCCAAAGATGCTGTTGGAAAGATCATTGTGTGATTATTGGCACAGTAACTACAGCTTGGCAACTAGAGATTCTTTTGCTAACTACTTTTAAAACAATGGGACAAAGACATGACAATACCACTTAGGCAATTTGTTTTTGTCTGTCTTTGTGGCAAACTACAAAAATCCTGGCTTTTCATTGGGAAGCCGAATGTAGTGATACCAATTATTACGTAATTATGGGTTTCAAAACCTTCTTAACGTTTAACCACAGTCAGAAAAGGAAGGAGAAGACACACATCCCGTGTTTTGTTCTTATTATCAGCTTAAATAAGTCGGGCAGATTTTTCCTGTTATTTTAATATTTATCAGCATATGACAAAGAGGTGTGTTTAAATAGAAACTTTAAAGAGGAATGACAAATAAATGGCTCAGAGCAAAACAGAATAGAGAACCAGAGTGCTTCTTTAAAACGTGATTTTTCACCCCTGGGTTCAATCCCTGGTACCTCAAAAACAAAACAATAAAAAGAAAACAAGACTTTTTATGATAATATGATCAAGTTTTCTTTGATCAGTATGGAAACTGAAATTGAAATATAAGGTAAAAGGTAACAAGAGATCCATAATAATTTAAACAGATTTAGCAACAATGTGATTTATTAGCAAAGCCTGACCCACTGAGAGAACTGCATTCCTGTGCAAAAGGGAGTCTGAGAGAGAAAGCCAGATCTTAAAAGGTGGTGCTCCTCCTCCTCCT
>PVLC010017164.1:0-33849 GCA_004027655.1 Graphiurus murinus
CTTAGTGAATGATATTAACTATCCTTCATTATCAAAGGTTAGGACATTGCTAGCCTTTGAAGGTGGCAGTCATGATATCCCAACAAAATGTTAATGCTAAAATTTTCAAACAAATATCAATTTGAATATCCGCCATAAAAGACATAAACACCTAGTGAGGCACTCCGCAACTTAGTGAGACCCTGTTTCAAAATAAAGAATAAAAAAAAAATAGGGCTGGGGGTATAGCTTGGAGGTAGAATGCCCCTGAGTTCAACCCCCAGTACAGGAAAAATAAATAAAAATAAAAAATAAAAGACATAAATAATAAGCATGTAGTACATTATAATTGTCAGTTTTATTTTTAAAGTGGCATTCTACCACCAACCTATAACTCCAGCCTATTTATCTATTTATTTATTTATTTATTTATTTATTTATTTATTTATTTATTATTTTAAATAGCTTGCTAAGTTACCATGCACTAGCCTAGATTGAATGCGGGTTTCATAAGCTGGAAGAAAGAATTTAAAAAATGTGAATGCCTGCATCACCTTTTCCTGTATCCTGTGAAGGAGGAAAGCAATAGCAATTCAATGTTATGTCTCATTTTTCTCGTGTTTTCATTGAAGATGTGAATTATTTATTAGTCTATAACTCTAAAATTCCATGATCTTATGACACCATCTTATGGACATTTCTGTCAATTAGATAAAAACAATAACTTTCTTCTTGGCTCCTGTATAATAATACTCCACATCTAATAGTAAACATAAAGCACATTTGTATACCATGTGATTGTTGCCTTCCATAAGAAGATGTGTGTCTCCATAGCCAGCTAAAAGAACCTGAAATTCTATTGGCAGCTCATGTTTCTCTGATTTAAGGCAGCGATTTTCTAACTGTGCTTCTATAAATACTCAAGAAAGCTTTAATGTGTGTGTGTGTGTGTGTGTATGTGTATGTGCTACTGAGGATTGAAAAGAGGATTATTCTCTACCTCTGAGCTATACTTCCATCCCTTTTTATTTTTATTTTGAAACAGAGTCTCACTAAGTTACCATGTGCTGGTCTTATATCTAAGATACTCCTGTCTCAGTCTCCCAAGTACTGAGATTATAAGTGTGCACTACTGTGCTCAGCCTAATGATTTAATGATTTTATTTATAAACATTTGGCAAAATTTTTTGAACAAAAAGTTTGGCTAGATATGAAAAACACTGGAAAGTACTATTCTGTGTGTGTGTGTATGTGTGTGTGTGTGTGTGTGTGTGTGTGTGTGTGTATGTCCATGTGTATCTCTAGCAGAAGCACTTGGAAGTCTTTACTACTGTACATTAATAAATTAGTTCAAATATCTTACTTCCTTAATTTAGCTACCCACATATATTCTTCACTTATGGAAGAAGAACCACTTGAAAACATATGCATATATAAAATGTCCATGAAGTTATTAAACCATGTGTGATCCATTGGCAATGGGTACAAATTCATTTATTCTCCTTTCCGAGGGAATCTTGTTGGGGACCACAATGGCCCTACAGATCAGTGTCTAAGATAAACATGCCTGGGGAGTCAGAAAAGTATTGGTCATTCTGAAGATCTATGTCACCATACTAAAATGTCAGGTGGCAGTATGCTAAAATGTTCACAGTTTTAAAAGATACATATATGTTCAAACACAATAGGAGTCAATGTATTCATCATTAAATCAAGGAAAGATCAATAGGTTTAAAGCACACAGGTAGAAGGGAAGAACTGAAGAGTTAGTAGGATTAGCTAAGAGGAGTGGATTCCTTCCTTCCTTCTTTTCTTTTTTTTAACTGAGAATTGAATCCAAGTTCATTCTACCGCTAAACTATATCTCCAGCTCTTTTTATTTTTTGTTTTGAAATAAGGTCTTCGCTTCAAACTGCAATTTTCCTGTCTCATCTTCCCAAGTACTGGGATTACAGGAATATGCCAAGGCACCCAGGGAACTTCTTTCCTTTAATAAACCAAAGCTAAGTTTTAAATGACTGGCTGATCTGCCCTCTCATCTCTAAAAATGGTTTCACATTTAAACATTTATGGATTCAAGATAAATAAAATATCACCAATCAATATTATTAAGTTTTGGAAATTGCCATACTGCATAAAAGTATCTTATCATTAATACATGAATTGTTTTTTAAAGCTATTTATTCTAGCACTAATTCCTTCAGTATTTTTAACCTGAATGGGTGTTAGATTTTGTCAAATACTTTTTCTGCCTCTATTGAGATGATCATATAATTTTTGTCCTTAGTTATAAATATGTGATAAATTTCATTTATTGACTTGCTTATACTGAGCAAGTTTTGCCTCATCATAAAGACAATAAAATACAAACCTAAAGCCAATATCTTAAGGAACAGAGAAAGACATACTTCCTCAAAAATCATGAAGAAGAGAAAGATATCCATTATCCTCACTCATTTTCAATATAGTGCTTAATATTTTAGCCAGAACTATTAGGCAAGAGAAGGATATTAAAGTTATACATATATGGAAAGGAAAAGTGAAATTTTCCCTGTTTACAGATGACATTATCTGATATTTAGAAGATACAAAAATTAAACAAGAAGCCTTCTAGAGTACTTCAAGCAAAGTAGTGAAATACAAAATTAGCTTACAAAACTCAATGTATTTTCCAAATACCAATCATGAATCCACTGAAAAAGAAATCCAGAAAACAATTCAATTCAATAAAAGTCTCAAAAATAAAATACTTAAGAATAAATTTAATCAAGGAGGTAAAAGACCTCTACAATGAAAATTATAGAACACAATAAAGAAATTGAAGAAGTTAGAAAACAGAAAAACTTCCATGTTCTTAGCATAGCAGAACAAATACTGTCAAAATGGACAAACTACCAAAAGCAATCTACAAATAATTCAATGCAATTCCTATCAACCAACCAATGTCATTCTTCATAGAACTAGGAAAAAATGGTCCTAAAATCCATACAGAAAAGCCAAAGCAACTCTGAGCAATAAGATCCATGCTGGAGTTGTAACCATATCTTATTTTAAATTATACTACAGAGCTATAGTAACAAAAGCAGCATGATATTGGCATTAAAAATCAACAAACTAATGGAATAGAATACAAGATTTACATGTGTAAAAGAATGAAACTAGACCCCCATCTCCCTTCCTGTAAACATACCAAATCAAGGTATATCAGATAATTAGAAATTAAACCAGAAACTGCAATTACCAGGAGAAAACATAGGACCAACTCTCCAATATATAGGCACTGGTAGAAACCTAAAGCTCAGAAGACAAAATTGAGAATCAATATGTGATGGCAAAATTAAATGCTTCTGCATAGAAAAGAATCAAGAATCTGAGGAGAGAGCCTACAGAATGGAAGAAAATATATGCCTGCTACTTCTCTGATAGAGGACTAATGTCTAGAATATATAAGGAACTCAGAAAACTTACCACCAAAACAACAACAACAAATAACCCAATTAAAATAATGGGCACAGATAGTCAACAAATATATGAAAAAATGCTCATAATCATCATCATCATCATCAAGGGAAATGCAAATCAAAACACTGAGAATCCATCTAACTACAGTTAAAATGGCAGTCATCAAGAATACAAGTAATAATAAATTCTGGCAAGGATGTGGGGAAATAGAAATTCATACACTCTTGATGGAATTGTAAATTAGTATAACCAGTATAGAGATCATTATGGAGGTTCTTCAGAAGACTAGAAATGAAACCACCATATATCTCACGTACATCATTTTTCAGTATTTTCCCAAAAGAAAGTTAAAGTATTATACTTGCATACCCACATTTACAGCAGCACAATTCACAATAGTCAAATTATGAAAGCAACCTAGGTATCCATCGAGAGATGAATAGATGATGAAAATATGGTATGTACACATTATGGGGTTTTAGGCATAAGAAGAACTAAATTATGTCATTTGTAGTTAAATGAATAGAACTTACAAACATTATGCTAAGTGAGATCAACCAGTCTCAGAAAGTCAAGGGTCATATGCTTTCTCTCATATGTGGAAGCTAGAGAGAAATTGGAAAGAAAAGGAACTTCAGAGGAGAAAGATCAGTGGAAAAATATGGAGGGCAGGGAAGGGCGAGGGGAAGAGAAAGGAGAAGCTTGAGGAAAGAAACAAATTAAATAATGTTATGGTCATATATGAACGAATCACTATCAATCTCACTAATATGTGTGGGGAGGGGGGATGGGTTGAGAATGGTGGAGCCCACAGAAAAACACACCAACACACCAAGAGACATGTGCATATATGAATGTATTGCTTTTCATTTCTCTGTGTTGTATAATTACAAGGTACCAACATAACTACAAAAGCTTCAGATATACCTGAGAAAAACGAAAAGAAAGCTATTTCTTATGCTAGGCTAGAGTTGTAATAGAATTAAATGCATGAGAATTTTCTTGTAAGTACACAGCTCTCTTTCTTTAATGAGTCACTCATAGGTATATCTTTGTAGCAGAAACAAGATGATAGTATTTAGAATCTGTCAGATATCTTTACTACTGTGGTTTAAGAGATTCCTAATTCACTTAAGAGACCCCTAATTCATTTACCCACAGACATTCCTCACTTATGAAAGAACCTGAAGCACTTGAAAACATTCTCTTCTCCATCCAACTTCTTCTGTGTCCTCTTCTATTTCCTCTTCCTCCTCCATTCTCACTCCCCTCTTCCCTTTGCATAGGGCACAACCTGCCCCAGGAAGCCCTGCTTGTAGCCAAAGCCCCTCCCAGGCATGTTCCCACAGGGACTTCTCTCTCACGGCCTTCACTTCAGCCTTCCCCATATTAAAGCCTTCTGAAGACAGGAATGAGACACTTGCATCTTACATTTCTCCTTTCTACTGTTTTCGATATGTAATAGCACCCGATAAACATCCCATCAATTAAAAATTAATAAGCAACTTTTGACCAGATTTATATAAAACATGAACTGAGGAAGCACACTAAAGAGTTGAATTGCGATTCCGTTTTTTTGTTGTTGTTGTGTTTTTGTTTTTATTTTCTGTGTGTGTGTGTGTGTGTGTGTGTGTGTGTGTGTGTGTGTATGTATTGAACCCTAGGGCATTCTTCCATTCTACCTCAGAGCTTTCTTTCTTTTTATTTTTTCATTTGAAAACAGGGTCTTAGCTGGGCATGGTGGTGCACGCTTATAATCCCAGCATTCAGGAGGCTGAGACCGGAGGATCCGGGTTCGAGGCCAGCCTCAGCTACCTAGTGAGGCCCTCCGCAACTTAGTGAGACTCGGTTTCAAAATAATAAAAAATAGGTCTGGGGGTATAGCTCGAAGGTAGAATGCCCCTGAATTCAATCCCCAGCCTCCCCTCCCCCCCAAAAAAGAAAACAGAGTCTTGGTAAATTGCTGAGAACCTCACTAAGTTGCTGAGGCTAGCTTCAAACCTATGATCCTCCTCTCTCAGCCTCCCAAGTAATGGGATTATAAGTGCACACCACTGTGCCTGGTGTGTGCTTTCTCCTTAATAAAATAGAACAAGTTACATTTTCAAGGTGCAAGTAAACAAGGGACAAAATTGACATTCAAATGAAAACTGGTTTTCTGATATTTGGTATCAAACTTGTTGCAATTGGTACTTAAAATTCTTTTATGAAAGGTTGAGGAACAAAAAGTAGTCTCTTCTCTCACTGTGAACTGAATTCTTCACATTCCAAAGAACAGAAAATTACATGAAATAATTATGTGATAAAAGCAGAGGAAATACTTCAATACCTAGATATTAAATTATTTGTACAGCTAGAATAGTTCTCCAGTGTAACAGAAAGAATGTAACATTCAATGCTCTACTTTGGACTGCAAGGCCATAAAAAAAATTCTATTTTTAGAAATTAGATTTATGGTTATAAAAAGGTATTTATTTAGGAAAGAAAATGAATTAAATTTGTTCCCAAATCATGTCTCTCTTTAGGAAATATTCTCAGAGGTGACTGAACCAGGAGATGTAATTTCGGATTTTACTACCAGGAAGAATAATGGAAAATTTGTTTTAATTACTAATCTGTTTCTAAATACTTCCTTATCTCCCTCCTCTTATATAAACTAAATTATGTTCTAACCAATACTCTTTTGATCTTACTAACTTTTTCCTTCATTTTTAAATTTGGAACCAAAGAATGGTATTACATCAAATCTTTGGGGAAAAAGATCATTTTCCACGTCTGAATAATAAACCAGGAGCCTAAAGCTCAACAGCTGAGAGAAAGCAGACCACGCCTTATTGAATATACTCTATTTTTAACACAGCATTTTTTTTAATTCAAGCTATGATATATTATAGTAAATGCCATAATCTATTATATCTCAGTCTATGTGTATTGGAGTATGTAAATATATATTTAGAAATCTGCTTAATACCTATCCAAGATGGAATCCATTTTTAGAATCCCTGCCTCTAGTAATTGTATGACTGTCAATCATATTTTTACATGGACTTCTGCTGCACACATTTCTAATGAAGCATATGCCCTCTTATTTGAACTTAGGCTCCACTCTAATAATTTCTCTAATATCAGGATAACTATGTATTTTCCCATTAATATTTTCCATTTTGTCAATCTCTTTTTAAGTCCCATAAATGTTAAAAATTATCTTCTCTCCCTAGAGTATTTCTAAAGTTTCATTAAAGGAGTTGAGATGAGAATATCCAATTTAATGAAAGAAAATGAGAGAATGTCTGAAGGAAAAATAATATTTGATTATACTTGCAGAAGTATCTGGCATTCACAAATTGTGCTGTGAAACGTCTGTAATCCCAGTACTTGGGAGGCTGAGACTGGAGGATTGCAGATCTGAGGCCAGCCCCAGCAAATTAGAAACATTGTGTTTCAAAAAAAAAAAAAACAGAAAAGGGCTGGGGGTGTAGCTCAGTAGCCACACACCAGGGTGTAGCCCTGAGTTCAATCCCCAGAACATCTACCCCCAAAAAAGAAATGCAATTGTGCTGAGTCCTCTCCTTCAGTTTGTGTTCAGTAAATGACCACTGAAAATCTACTGATGGAGACATATAAGTAGGCGAGTATTAGTTCTCTTTAACTTCACACTTCACATAGATCTAGGTGTCCTAAAACTGTTTAGCTTACTCCAAAGTCATACTTAAACATCAAATTCAGTTTACACATTAATATTGATAAAATACTATGCACGTAAACTGGGCATGGTGGTACACACTTGTAATCCCAGTACTTGGGAGGTTGAGACTCGAGGATGCAGGTTCACGGCCAGCCTCAGCTACTTAGTGAGGCCCTCCACAACTTAGTGAGACCCTGTTTCAAAATAAAGTATAAAAAAATATGGTTAGGGTGTAGCTTGGAGGTAGAATGCCCCTAGGTTCTATTCCCAGTACTGAAAAAAAAAAAAATACTGTGAACATGATGTACCTTCACAAACATATCAAAGTCAGTCACTAAGCTGAACATGAAAAGGAGGGAGGGGGAAGGGAACTGGGTGAGAATTTGGGGAAGAGCTAAATGAGTGCTGCCTGCATGTATGCCTCTACCAGCTTGTACCTCATTAAGATGTATGACTACAATGCACCAACAAAAAAATATTTATTTACTAAATACTAACTTACTATACTATTAAGAGTTAAACTTTGATAAAACCTTTATGTACAAGTCCAAATTATAACACGGTCTTTTAAAACATATTTATTTTATTAAAAAAAGAAGTTTACTCCTTTGAGCTAATCCTACTAGCTCTGCACTTCTTCCCTGTAGTATCTGTTATGCTTCTCCCTCCTCCTGCAATGTCCCGGATGCTTCATGCACTAGCCAGTTTGACACCTCCTGTTTCTCAACTCCAATGGATTGCCTTGCATGTGATATTACAGCCAAAATAGTTCTCTTCCTCATAAACCTGGGATTCATGTTTATATCTCTATTATCAAAATTTAAGAGTTTATGTGGAGTTCTGTGTTTATTTGTCTTAGAGTATTGCGACTGCATATACCTAAACACATGAAGCTCATTAATCATTATACTTTGTTTTCTTCCTTGTCTGTAGCACAGAGCTTGAATCAAAATAGTTACTCAATGAATGTTCAGTATTCAATTCTAAAACTATGCATGATCTCACAATCAATAACTATGACTATGGGTGATTTGTGTTTTCTATTCAAATAATCCTTTAAAAATATGAAAAGTAAAAGAACAAGTAAACAGTCATTGGAATATTGCCAAATAAGTAACACAGCTAGTAATACAAACACATTAATTAATGCAAAATGGGACAATTCATATTATGCCATTCTACTTTTAATTTAGGGTATTCGGAGAGGTCCATTTAGCTGGATGATTAAAAGGTATCCTGAAAGGTAATTCAACTTTAAAAAAGCATGTGTCAGCTGGGCATGGTGGTGTACACCTGTGATCCCAGTACTTTGGAGGCTGAGACAGAAGGATTACATGCTTGGGGCCAGTCTCAGTAGCAAAACAAGACTCTCAGAAACCTAGCAAGACCCTGTTCCAAAATAAAACATTTCAAAAAAAGGATGGGGGTATAGCTTAGAGGTAGAATGCTCCTGGATTCAATCCCCAGTACCGAAAACAAAAATGAAAAAAAAAGCATATGCCATCATATTTAATATTAGCTAAGATATTTTGAAGACTTTGAGCAATAAGCATAAAATTAACATATGTAAAATAAATATAATTCATAGAAGTCAAGCTTTCCCCTTAAGTTTCTTTGGAGAAACAACATTGCTCACTATTGGTCACACTATAATTCAAATTACAGAATTTTTTAATATTTAAAGACAAAATATTTTAAGTAACAACCTTTTGAAATAAAATATTTTGAAATGCTTCATTTTCTACCTTTTATCTTCCCTTTGTCTAATACACCAATCAGATAAATGACAAATGAATTACATATTTATAAATATGTTCCCATTCCTTTCTCTAACCCCTAATATTTATGAACTAGAAAGAAAACTTCTTTGGATTTTAGAGCATGCTCTAATGATTCAAGGTGTAGAGGTGAGAGGCATGGAAAAAATTAAAGCATTAAAAGTACTACACTACAAAAAGTCGACATCCATCCACAGGAACACAGTGAAGAGGTGGGATCAAAATTCAGATAATTCCTTCAAAATGGTTCATCTTCCCAGCACAAACTGAACCTTTTGTTATGCTGTGGATTGTAGGAATCACTAAGTCCAGCCGACACTACAATATCCCGAAAACATAGCACATCTTGACAAATTAAAGAGGACTGCAGGCTGCCCATATGTCCAATGACTTATTGAAATAGTTTGTAATTGTATTGAACATTTATCCTATCTTAGAATCCCTCTCTCCCTCTCTCTTTTCCTCCCTTCCTCCCTGCCTTCTCTTGCTTCTTTCCTTTCTTTTCTATTCCTTTCACTTGGCTTTCTAAGCTATTCTAAATTGTGGTTATAAATCCACTTAAGATACTTTTGCAAAAAGTAAATAGCATTAGTATTATTCACTGGCCACCTTGTTAAAACTGACTTCTGAGATAACTGAATTTCTATCTGTAATCTTTATGAGGAGAAAAATTAATATAGTAATAAATGAGACATAAACAACATTTAGCAGAACATATTACTTTGAAAAATAGACAATTTAAATATTTTTTTACTTAAAAGACTACTGAAGCATTCACTTACATGTAGCCATTCAATTTTCTACCTTGAGCCTGGGGGCTCTCTTGGCTGGCATAAGGCATTTTTCTTTATCTAGTATGCCTGATGTTGCAGGACCCTTTCTCACTCCAAATTCTGCAAGACATGCTCAGATTCTCCCTCCATTCAATTTATGACATGATTCATTGAAAGCTACAGCCTACTTGAGGATTTTTTTTTTAATATTTTTGAGCCCTGCAGTAGAAATCCATTTTCCCGATAAGAAATGTAGTGATGACCCTGTCAGCTAAGTATCCTAATTCATCTGTCTATGTGAAAAAGCTCTTCCCTCTAGGCTCCTTCAGAATTCATATATGGATTGTTCTTTATGTATTAGCATCTGCAGGGAGACCAGCTTTCACACCTCGTCACAAATAAATATATACATATATATTTTACAATTCCAGAAGTGGTAGAAAAGAATCAATTCAAAATATTATGATCATATTTTTCTGGTTCTCAGGGATAGATCTACAGTTATGAGATGAAAGAATTTCTAAAAGAGAGCAAGCTGAGATTTTAAAATGAGATACATTATTTCAGACTCAGGTTGTACTGGTACTAGTAGACATTTTTCTGATCAATATATAATATTTAGTTTTCATTGATAATATATCCTGTATTTAAAATTGATACCTGAATATTGGCTAATATTTAAAGCATCGTGTGTGTGTGTGTGTGTGTGTGTGTGTGTGTGTAGTACTAGGGCTTGAACCCAGTAGAATTTTACCTTTCGCTACATCTCCAGTCCTTTTTTTTTTTTAATGTTTTGTTTAAAACAATGTCTTACTAGGTTGCTGAGAATCTTGCTACAGTGCTGAGGCTATCCTTGATCTTATAACTCTCCTATCTCACCCTCCTACATACTGGGCGTATAAGCATGCACCATTACACATGGCTAACTGTATTTTTTAAAAGCACAAACATAACATTCTCTAACTCATTGTATATGAGCATTAGAAATCCTACAAATTAAGTACAACTCTTCAGTTGCATGTCTGTAATGACATCAATAGAAAATTCATTATAAATATATCACATGGTCAAATATATTTAACTTTCAGGGGAGTAGAACAAACAAGGCCATCTTTTCTTGTAGTCTAACATTTTGTTTTTGTAATGGCCTGTTTTATTCCCAGGAGGTTTTATGAAAAGGCATTTTGGACAACTGCAAGCTTCATTATTACTGAAGCCCCTAATACAATTTTCCCAGGATTTATAACCAGCGATGGACATTGACAACTGTACCTTCCCTAACCTGATTTAGCAAGTATACTCCATCACCTGCACATACATGCATTCACTCAACTGCTGAGTATCTCCTAGGTGTGAGGCATTAAGACAGGTGTCAGATAATACAAATGGTTATTAAACAGAAAGATAAGCAAGACAAAATCCTTCATCTCAAAATTCCTGAAGTGTATTAAGAGAGACAAACATGTATAGACATGGTAATAATAAAAATATAACATCTAATTGAAAAAGTGGGGCTATAGAGAAGAAAAGTTTAGAAGCACATCAGGAAAAAATTACCACAGACTTGGGTCCTGTCAGTTGAATATGGCTTTCCCAAGAAGAGACAGGCAAATGAATTATGAAGTACTGTGTGCATGTATGACAGTACCACCATGAACTACATTATGATATGAGAGTATAAAGCACCAAGAAAAGTATAAAAATCAGAATTCTAAATCCATTCAATGGCACTCAATGCTGCAGAAAGCACGCACGTCAATGTCAGATATCAGGAATGGTGTTAGCATATAAAGAACCAAGAACCTAGAAGCAAAGTCATAAACAGCAAGTTCCAAACCATAGTAGATGGCTTTTGTGGCCATCATCTCTAATTTAGATTTTATCCATTATCATGAAATTGTGTATGAACTCAGCATTAGCAAAATTCTGAGACCTTAAATATACTGAATAAATACTATCTCAAAAGGAATCAATGCCACCACGCTTATGATGATTTATAATTCAGGTTAATTGAAATAAGAATTTCTTCATGATGGCTTGAAATAAATATGTCTTCACACACTTATGAATCTGATATCAGCCCTAACCAGCAGGGAAGACTACTGTGTATGCACAGGTTTCTAAACAAGAAAACTAGACCATGCTCCAAAAGCACTGCAGGATGGATTGTTGGTCCAGTTTGTTTTCTCTGTAGTCAGGAAACTTCCTACACAACTCTTTGGCAATATTTAAGAATTTTCTGATAGTTATATATTTAAAGAAAAACTGAGTATTGGCCCACATTTCTACTCTTCACCTCAAAGCAGCCAGAAAGTAACACTATTCATATTTACTAGTAGCAATATTAATTTAGATGCAGAGAAATGGGTTTTCATGGATTGCCTGGAAATATAAACTGCTATAACCCTTTGAAAAACATCTACTAAGAAAACACAAGCAATACAAATATAAAAATAAGTGATCCTTATAGAAATCCCCCAACATGTTTACAAGGCTGGATGATGTTCTTTACTGCACCTAGTTGTGGAGAAAAATAACTTATATGTTCATTGCAAGAAAAATGATGAAATTTATTTAGTAAAAGCATATTATCAAATACCATCCAAATAATTACAAATATGAGTTGGATATTTACACATCAAACTACTGGAATGACTACTGAATGTTGATAAGTAATAAATATTAAAGTTTAATGCATGTAGCATATAGAAAAATTGCATTTTAAAAACCTACCACTAACAAAGATTTTGTTATGAATAGGTAGGAATGCAGAAGCATGGAAGATGCCAAAGGCTATCTTTGATGATGTTAATATTATTACTCTTTCTTGAGGTGCATTTTTTAATTAAAGGAATGAAACACATACTAGCATTTTATCCCCAACTTAAAATTTATTCAATGATAGGAGATCCCTAGGAAGAGCAGCTGGCTCATATTAATAATGGGAAATGTTTACCTTCCCCTTAAGTTTCCTGTCCCACTGTCCTTTCTTGCCTAGTGATGACAGTATCTCTGAATTTTCACACACACAAAAATAAAGGCCCTGACGAGGCAAACTAGGAAGTCTGTCATCTTGCTGCCCACCATTGCACAAAGTTGTCCATATTCATTCTCTGTCTTTTCATCCATCCCAGAGGAGTGACTGTCTCCTCCCTCAACAAAGCTCCTGTCCACTTCTGTGCACTCTAGAGTCTTTTCCCATCCTCTTTCCTCTTGATTTCCACATTGAGATTTCTATGCAAGCCTTCCCCTCACTCAGTGAACATGCATAATATCGCTCTTTAAAAAAAGACCAAAACACACAACCTCCTCTGATATCATGTTCCCTCCCGGGATGGTATTAAAATGACTCTATAACTAATGACACTATTTATACAAGAGCTGAAGTCAAGGCCTGAGGTCCCCAGCAAACTAAGAGCTCCTTTTAGTTACTGAATCTTGGGGACGTCATTGTCCCTGTGGCTTGTCCAGGATGACTGAGGCTGCAGGGAGTATTAGGAAAGCTTGGGGCAGTGGTCATCTACCACGTTTCAGATTCCCATTAACCCCCAAATATTTAAAGTTAAATTTCAAAATGTTGACAATCAATACAGGTGATTCTTTTGTGTAATAGCTCAGTCTAATCTTACTTGCTATCATACATTTCCTTTTACAGCAAAGTTCTTGAAATAAAAGTCCACCAGATTGTAAAGTTACAATTATGTGTTAAACTACTCAGTTTATGGCTTTCCCATTTAATCCATGGTTTATCACTGAAAGGCTTCCCTTTGAGGTATCCACTGAGTTTCTAATCACTAACCCTAAACTATACTCTTTATATGTCTCATATTGGATTCACCGTTCCATTTGTCACTTTATTGTTGAATGAGTCCCCTCAGTTTCTCTATATTATTCTCTCTGGGTTTACTCACTTGTGATGGTTAATCTGGATTGTCAACTTAACTGGATTATGAAACACCTAAGATTATGTGACTTTGGGTGTGTTGATGAGATGGTTGGTTTATATAACAAGAGATTGAAGGGGAAGTCCTGCCCTGAATATGGGCAATGCTGTTCTGGTAGATGAAGGACCTGGAAAAAAGGAGAAAGCTGTGCGAAGGCATTCTTCCTGAGAAAAGCCCATCTGCTCTCACCTGCGGTATCAGCCTTCAGCCCTTCTGCTGTTCAGATTGGACCTTTACCATCATTTCTCCAGAGGGTTTCCTGGTCTTTCTGTCTTGGACTGGGACTGTATTTTCAGTCACTTCTATTTGGAGACACGAGCTCTTAGACCACTTGATTAGCTGCTTTGTCCTCTGGCTCTCCATGTGCAGGGGGCCACCTGGAACTGCTTTGGAGGCCACTTGTCAGGTGATTTGATGAATTGTTTTTGCCATATACACACCCTGTGAATGCTTTAACTCTGGTGAATCCTGACTAAAAACTACCACATCTCATGCTACTCTGATTTGGGGATTCAAAAGTCTTACCTTCTACTCCTTGGATTTCTGATTCTAAACATTCTTCCTGGGTGATCTCATCCATGTCATTTTTCTTTTTAACCAATCACCATGACGTCCAAATTCATAGCTTTGTCTCTCATTTCTCTCTTGAGATTCAGACTCTTAATCCCCAGCTACGTTTTCAGCTTTATTAGAGCCAGCTTCCACATTGCAGCAAAGGTTTTTCGAGTTCCCAGTGTGAATATGACATAATTACTGTCTAACTGCGGAAAGTTAATACCATGGAATACCATTCAACAGATTTAGACATATTCAAAAGTTAAATGACAGCAGAAGTCATGCAAAATTTACCAAAACATGACACCGTATAGTGTTGCATAGCTAAGCAGTACTAGAAAGCCAACACACCAGGGTCTCTTTGAGATTATTGACTTCAGATTTTGTTTCTTTCTTTCCTTTTTTGTTAATTTAATGCTTCCCCTGTGGCCTAGGCTAATGAAGCTTCAAAAGTTCCTGTGTGTTCCCAGACTGTAACTTCTGCAGAAGAAGCTGGGTCATTAAGCTAAAGGTCTCTGGATGAGTATCTTCTCTAACAAGCATAAAGGTGATCTTGACCCATATTGTCATTCAGGGAATAAATTCCTAATTCCCCATAATAGAATCATAATTGAGTTTCACACAGGAAAGGCGATCAGACCAAAAAGGTTTTGGTGAATTTTGATTTCCTATAAAATGAGGTCTTGACTAAGTCCTTGGAAAATAGGGGTTCCTAAATGTTTTTAATAAAAAATAATGTTTTCAAGTAAATAGTAATTTAGACATTCATTTGAATTCTCAGAAATTTAATGATAGACACAATTTAGAAAAATTTAGATTCCTCAGAAGTTAGAGAAATATGAATATTTTTCTCTCTGCATATATATGTATATATATGTAACATTTGACATTTTGTATATATAATGTCAAATTATGCATTTTAATTTTTTTGATAAAATTATTTTTAAAGCTTCTGATTATTTAAAACTTCTGAATGACTTGATTTGGCAAAATATTTTGCCAAATTATTCTAGGAAACCAAATATTATAGTTAACATATAGAATGGGAGCAGATTTCTTTTTTTATTTGAATGTAAAAAAATAATATTTTAAAAATATAGAAGCGTATTTAAGGAAGTAAAAACATATTTTCGTCTGAGTAATTTGTGCCAGTCACTAAAAACTAAAGATTCTAAAAAAAATGAGAATATAAATATGATAGCAAATGTGAACAGTGTTTTCTTAAACATAAAATGAACCGTAAAGTACATTTCAGGTGATATTTAAAGGTGACTTGAAATGTATTTCAAGATTAAATTAAGCCAGGTGTGGTGGTGCCAACTTGTAATGCCAGTACCAGTGAGGCTGAGACAGGAGGATCGCAGGTTCAAGGCCCGCCTCAGCAACATAGAAAGGCCCTCCACAACCTAGCAAGATCCTGTTTCAAAACATAATAAAAATAAAATAGGGCTGGGGGTGTAGCTCAGAGGTATAATGCCTTTGGTTTCAATCTCCAGTTCTACACACAAAAATAAAATTTAGCATTTAAGTGGTAAATTAAATTTCTGACTAAAGAATCCTCATGCTTTTATAAATATACATATATGAAAAAGAGTTATCTGTAAATTGATTAGTATACATTTAAAATTTAAACATTCGTGATGATATGTTTAGGCAGAATAGATGCTTTTGTATATATACAGCAAGAAACAAATCTACACTGGTACCAAATCTAAATGCATTCCTCTACCTTAAAAACAGAGCAGGGAGTGAAAACTGAGATTAAATAAAAAGGCACAGAGGACATGGTATAATTTAAAATGATTTCCTGAGAAATAATTACTTAGATGCTGGTATTTATGATAATATTAATTTTCTACCCAATAATATCACTATTAAAATTTTTCTATGTATAATATTTGGGGGTATTTATTGTCAACATTTTTATAATGACCACATAGTAACATTCAATATTTAAATACATTTTTAGTGATTAATATTGTCTTCCACCTGTCTCCTGCTTTCACTACTGTCCTCCCACTTCAAATAAATTTATTTTAATCTTTACAGAAAATAAACATTAATAAATTAAGTGCTTGAGGGATAAAATTTTTTATCTAAAATTTTTACAATCTTTTCTTGTGCTCTGTCATAATGGGTTTAGCTAATTTACTCTATTTAATTAATATAATGTACTTTTGTATTTTCTAAGAAGGAAAGCATTTGTTTTCAAATTTTTTTTTAATAGCAAATTAGTCTTGGTTTTCCAGAGAAAGAGAAATATAATATGCAAACAGTAATGAAAAAAGTTAGGCATATATACTTGTTTTTAGCTGTGAAAATTTTACAAGGATTCTAGCCCTTTTTTTTTAAAGATACATTAATCCTTTACATTTTGCTCCATTCGCTTTATCGTTTTCATTCTCCCTCAGTTTCCCACATACACACTCTGTAGTGAATATTTCTGAAAAAAATTCTGTTATTTAGCCACACAAAAATTTTCAAAGTCAAGGAATTCAACACTTTAATATAATTCTATCCTAATGATTCTCTTATTGCTTCTTTTTCCTCTGTTCACAATCCAATCTAGGTACAACTTTGAACAATTATCAAGTACTACCTGTCAGTTGATGCATCTTCCCTTATGATCTAAGTGTCTTTCTGTTTTATTAGGTTGTCCTTTTCAGTAAATTAATTTATAGGAGTTCTTTATATAATCTAATTAAACCTTTGCCCAATATAGATTTTATGCATTTTTATTTCAGTGTGTGCTCCTGTGCTTGATTTCATGTGTCTTTTCATGAAACCACTTTCAGGAAGACATACTTTTGCTTTTTATAAAAGAATTATAGATTATATACGTGTGTTTACATTCATGATGCCCCATAAATTGATATTTGTATGCAGTATGAAAGATCATATACACACAAATATTCATTCAGTTGGACTGTTTTAAACCCATGTGTTGTCCATGTATTTTTTACCACTTCAAATGTTTTGTCAACTTTGCTAAAATATAACTGAACTTACTCGTCTGATTTCGCTGTGTCCTTGTCTTTTAATGTCAATTGTATACTATATTGAGTACTCTGGCTTTAGTTTAGTTGTGGTTTAAAGTAGTTTAAAACCTCCAAACATAGCTATGATTTTAAAGATTATTTTGGTTATTCTATGCCTTGTATTTATGGATTTTAATATAATTTTATTGGTGCACTGCAAGTTCACATAATGATGAAGTTCAGTGATAGGGACATCCATGAATTTTTTAATCATTTTGTTATTTTATATAAAATGATGTGTTGAGATTCTGATCAATATTTCCCTAAATCCATATATTAATTTGGGAAGAACTAATCTCTTAATATTAAGCATTTCAATCCAGAGACAGGGTATATTTCTTCAGTTATTCAGATATCATTCACTAGCTATAGAATTCTTAGAAGACATACATGTAGGATTTTTTTATATTTCAAGAATATCTTTTCATTGTCTCTTGTATTATATTCTTTCTGAATAAAAGTAGTTATTTTCATCCAGTATGTAATGAATCTTTTTAGTATCTGTCTGTGTTCAAATTTTTCTATTCATATTTTGTTTTTTTTTTAAGTTTCACTTTGATATATCTAGTTCATTGCTTTTTGCTGTATATCTTCCTTTTGAGTTTGCTCACCTACTTAGATATTCAAATTCCTTATTTTCACTCAATTTGGAAATATTTGTCTAGTTTCAAATGTATTTTTGAACTCATTTTTCTCCTCTCTTTTTATATTTCCAACGACATATATGGCAAACTATGTCATATGATCCCATATGGTCCTGAGTTTCTGGGTTTTTAAAATCATTATTTTTCTTTTCTCTAGTTAGCATAATTGTTATTGGTTTGAATTCAAATTACTTACTGTATTCTTCTCCAATATGTTGTTATAATCTTCCTACTAAAAATTTTAATTTTCAGTGTTTTATTTCTCAGTTCTATAATTGCCATTTGGTACTCTCAATATATAGAAAGGGACTTATATTCTGATTATGTTCTCTCAGTATAAGCATATTTTTCTTTAAGCGCTAGACTGTAGTGAATCTAGCTGGTAACATCTTTCCCTGCTAAATGTAACATGTGGCTACCTCACATCGTTTGTGGTTTGTTGAATCCTAACTACTTTCTCTCTTGACTCTAGGTCTTATTTCTCATAGCGCTTTGCACATATGTTATATTTTTAATTTAAAACTAAACTTCCTGGATATATAATAAGCTCTGGATAATGTAATTTTCCTTTGAAGAATGTCATTTTTTACCTCTCGCAGTCAGATTGGCTGGTCTGACTCCATGATGTGTTTCCCTTGTGGCAGACAACTGCAAAGCTAACTCAGCTCTCTCAGCCTCCCAGCTGTTGGGTTGGTCTAGGATGGATGGAACTTCCTTCATATAGGTACTGTTGATGCATGATCCAAAGAGTTGAGAAGAGTTCATTTGCAGAATTGAGATTTCTCTTCTCTGATTTCCTCCTTTGCAGAATTCCTCACACTTTTACTCTTGTAAACTTAAACCTCATCACCTGACTCCTCCAGCCACCTGTCTCTGGCTTTTGTCTTAAATCCTAGCCACCTGGTATCCTGTGAGCTGGGAAAGATCTTCTGACAAAAAGCTCTTTCAATTTGAATGTCACCCCGTTCCAGTTGTCTTCTTTAGGGGTCAAATCTCTTGCATTCTCTGCTTTCTTCTGGTCGTTCTCCTGTGCTTTCAAATAGCTGTTTTTATATTTCCCCAGCATTTGTAATTCTTAGTTCCAACTCCTCTGTTATTGGCATTGGAATAAAATGGTTCACTTTTTATTTCAGTCATCATGAGGCATTATGATTCAAATATTTTCAATCTATAAAAACTGGCGGCTCATTTTCTTACTCTGCCAAGAATAGTGCTATGCTATGCATTTTACATACAAACGTGCTTAGACACCACCCACAAACATAATTTCACTTCATACTAAAAATAACACCGCAGATAGGAATATTTATCCAATTTTACCCTGCAAAATGTACAACTGAGAGATACTGCCGCTTAGACAAGTTCAAGAAGTTAGAAAGAGAATAAAAACCAATCATATTCATGTCACGCTGTCTTGGTATTCCCTCTCTTTCACTCTGGAAAACAAACATATCTTAAATCTGTAACCTGTGAATATTAACACTATTGATGTCTATCAATTTTTAATATTCTTTTATTAGTCTATTATAATTATACATCAAAATTAGGCATAGTGTGTTAGGAACATATGTGCATACAACATTTAGCATGTTTTCTTCTGTATCCTACCCCACTCTTTCCCCTTCCTCATTCATGCCACTCAGATTGTTATTGACAATTTGTATATGTACATAGCATTAATTGAACTATTGCCTTCATTCTGTCTCGTTCCCTTTCTTTTTCCCTCCCTATCACTCCACTGAAGTCTCTACTTCTCTACTTGTTTATCTAAGGTCTCTCTCTTTTTTTTACCCAATTTCTCTCTAACTTCCACATATGAAAGAAAACATATAACTAGTTGCTGGTAACTATCAATTAAGCAGTAGAATTTATTTGTTAAAGGTCATGGGCTTCAGAATGAGACATAGCTTTTAGGCCTAGCTTATTACCTACTTCCTTTATGTTATGATAAAATCTATGAAACAGGATGACAGTAATAACATAAAATTGCTATGAGAATTAAATGTGATATCTCAAGCAGAATATCTGATGTATATAGAAAGTGCTCAATAGAGATTAGACTTTAAAATAACTATTGAATAAAGTTTTATTCCAATATACTAAGGATTTAATCTCCCTGCAGGAAAAAAACATTAGGAAACCTGTCTTATGATATATTTATATCAGACTTAATCTATCACATAACTAGATAAAAATCTCAGTAATATGAAATGAAAAGGCAAAAGGGAATAAATATTTTTTGGAGTTGTACTATATGCCAAATACTGTGAGAAGCATTTTTAAATATAGGATTGTATTTGACTTTTATAAGACTCTGTTAAGTAACTATTCTATCTTATAGATGAAGAGCCTAAAACTTAGAAAACTTAAAGTGATATATCCAACATCATAAAGCATTAGGTATCTCAGCTAGCATTAGAACCTTCATGCGCCTAACATTTCACTTCCCCATCCTACAAAACAGATTACTATGAATCTATGGTGAGTACTGAGCTATTTAAACCTCTTATTATGAAAATACTTTCTGGAGTTGAAATGCTATCTGAACTTTCTTTCCTTAGTCTCTCTCCTTTCACCTTCCCCAATTTAGCACTCTAATTTTCTTCCTTCAAAATCTCATGTCACCGTAATTCAGTTATACCCTGCTCCTTCTTTCTCTTTATCCATTCACTTCATTTTTATTGGATTGGTTCCAAAATTTAGTTTTATGATGCTAAAAAACCTTTCAAATAGTACATAATCAGACATTATACTGTTTTACACATTGAGGAGAGTGAATTGTACAGTTTTATCCCTTATTGAAGGTTTTAACTGTACTGGTTTTATTAAATCATATGCAGTCCCTGACTGCTTTATCTAGGGAATGCTTTCTCTACTAGCCTGTGATTGTAGATAGTCCTAAAGATTGGTGTCCATTACAACTGAATGTATAACAACATTGATAACAATATTGATATTTCAAAGAGGTTCATTCTGCTACTAAGAAAATGGCCTTAGAAACAGAATTACAAATGTCAGGTATCATATGTAAAATTCTGAACATTAGTTCCAGAAATATCAGAAGGACTGATTAAACAAAAATGGAACCGTAAAAGGTGAAGACACTGTTACATACAATGATAATGGACAGAGTAATTATGACATTGCATTTTACTCAAAGTTACGCTCTTGCACACTAGAAACTGGTTTCATGCAATTTGAGATACTTTTTAAAGTTTTGGTTATATTTTTTAAGAGATTAATGAAACATTAAGGGTAATAATGAATCTTTCATTTCAAGTTAACGAAAGAGAACTAGAAAAAAGACAGTAAATCCCTCGACGCAGGTATGCTTCCTTCGAGGTTTATCTATGACATCGCCTAAGAATTCTTTCACTCAATTATAGTAGCCCATTGATTTACTTTCAATGTTATTTCATCTTCCATTAACACATAGTTTGTCAACTCATTCTATTCCTTCTTGATTTTCTTCCATCATCCCCCAACAATACTGATTCCAATGGTTACATGTTTACTAAATGTCAGAATTTACACATTTAAGACATTCTATTTGGGTTTAAATAATAATTCTGAAATGCTTATAACTGCTCATTATGATGCGGGGGAATACTCTAAATTAAATTGAAAAAGATCTTTGGTTTAATACATGTGTCCTAACATAAAATTTGCAAATCTTTAGAAAAAGACAGAGCTATATATTGCTGGGGTCAAACGAACGTGATTTTGATACAGTGAGTGTAAAAACATTCTGGGTTTAAGGTAGCTATGATTATCATACTCATCCTCCTTCAACAACAATTTTTTTCCCTTTTTCATGATATAGTTTAGCAGGAATATGAGAATGCATATCCATAATACTTTGAAAAATTTATATAAGAGGATATATTTTGGGAGTAGAAACTGCTTACATCCCAACATAAAAAGCTAATCATAAAGTAAGTGAATAGATTCTACTATATGAAAAACTGAGAACATCTGTTAATCAAAAGTCAAAATGAAGTTAGTGAAACAGCAAATCACAGTATGAGGAAAAGACATTTTTAAAAATAAATAAGGACTAGGAAAACAAAACAACTCTACCATCACCAACAACAAAACTCCAAAAAGTGAATATTAAGAAAAAGACAAGACTACCTAGATGAAAAATAGGCAAAATTCCAAAACACATGTTTTGCAAAGAGGGAAAACAAATGGCCAATAACATTAGTAATGATGGAATTGTAAATTAAAACAGGATATGAACTACAAACTTGCTGAGTGAGTAAAAATGTTAATGTCTGTAGCACTATGTTCCGCTGAGGACAAGAAGCCTCATTACATCTATGGAAAGTCAGTGTGGTGTTACCCAGTGAATTTGTGAGGACCTCAAACTTATGATCCAGTATGGTGCAGAAATATCACATTTACAATGGCATATATACAAACAGCTCCTGCAATACTATTTTGAATGGTCTCAACATGAAGTATTCAAATGTCCATAAGCAATAGCATAGATCAATAAATTGTGTTATATTAACAAAATATTAAGCAATTTCTATGAATAAATTACAGCTACACACAAGAACATAAATGGATTTTGCAAAGAAAATATTAAGAGAAAAATAATGTGTACAGCATAATCCTTCTTCAGAAATAAGTGAAGCTCTGTTATTTAAAGATGCATATAGAATGGTGAAATACATATATTCATGTTTACATATACAAAAAATACATATAAACATATAATGTAGATAAACTATTTTCTAAACACAAAAGGATGATTCTCAGGTAAGTCAGGATGGTTACATCTGGAAGGAAACAGAGCTTTGCAATCTGGCAAGAGGCCCATGTTTCTAAGTAGGGATGTTTCAAAATTCTGTCTTCTAACTTGAAGGTGTTTACACAATGTTCACTTTAAATGAACTCATATATGTGTCTTACACTGTATGTCACATTTAGAAATTAAAAATGTAAAAAAAAAAATTACAATGGCTTTCATCAAGATTTAGCTCTAATACATAAAGCCTGAGCCAGAGCATTCAAGAAAACTTAGTTTCTCCTTTTTGTCTCTAAAATACCTTGCATTTATATACCTTATAATGCAATATGTATCTTATTATACATGTTCCTGCTTCCTATAAAGAATCATTGTCCTTCAAGGACAAGGAATACATTGTTTTCCAATTTTGTATCTACAGGGCAATACATAGAACTTGGCACTTGCTAGTAAAATGTCTTTTACTCAGTGCTGACCTTACAACAAATACCTGAACCCATCTAATATAACAGCATCTTAATTGCTTTTCATGTCATATTTTTCTATACTAAATATCTGCCACAGTTTGGATCTTGAATCTTCCCCAAACCCCATGTGTTGAAGGCCTGGTCCCCAGAGTGATGCTATTGCAAGGGGGTAAACATTTTCAGAGGTAGGACCTAGCAGGAAGGACCTCAGATAATGAGGGGTGTGCCCTTGAATGGGAAAGTGCATTTGTACTCCTTCCCCTTCCTTTTTTTTTTTTTTCTTCTTCCTGGCCATTATGTGAGTGATTTTGCTCTGCCACATGCTATCACCATAATGTACTGAATCATAGGCCAAAGCCAGAGGGAGACCAGAACCTACAAAATTGTAAGCCCAAATATACTTATCCTATTCATATATCATCTCAGGTATTTTCCAATAGTAATAGAAAGCTGACTAAAAAGAAATACCAAAAGAGAACTATGCAAGGAAAGATGGTTTCTTCATACAAAATCTAAATTTAAATAATCTGAGAACTATAACATCTACACTATAGCTATGATCATACTTATGTAACAATTCCTTTATTAGGTTTTTTTTTAATAATGACAACTACATATAGTAATTATTGTTTGTAATAAGTAGAAAAATGCAAGTGGCGTGTCATTTGCTATTATTGGTGAAGCTTGATGTCTCATATCTGTTGCAGTTTTGGTGTGGTTAAAATGAATATAGATCAGCAGTTATATACATGAGACTGTTAAACAATAATGAATAAAGAATTTATAGTTCTTTGGAGGAAACAATATCATGCTTGTTTCCAAATCTCTCTCTACCAGGTATTTAGAATAAAAAAATAAATAACTTGCACATTTGTGAGTTAATGCTAATTTCCATTGCATGATTTCACAGTGTAATAATTTATTTCAATAATCAGATTATGAAAACACCTCTTTTTGATGAAATTTTCCTTAAGAAGTCATAAACTACAAATATATGTACATATATAATATGTATGTACGCATATATGGAAATATAAGTACAATGGCCAGGATTAGAAACACAAATCTAATTATGAATTTTTAAAAGGAAAGAAGATATGTGAGCAGTTTACATAAATCAGAATGGATACTAGTCATGAGAAAGTAAACATATGCATAAGAAGTTCTTCATCAAAGAAAGTATATTGAAGGAATAAGGAAAATTGCAGAATTTTATTTTGGGATAGTGTAGGACTGACATTGATCAGTCTAAGTTCAATTACTTGTCATCCTTCATAGTTTCATTAAAGGTTTCCAGAAAATAAAGGCAAAACCTCTTATCTGGATCCTTTTTTTTTAGTTTCCTTTTTCTTCTCTAAAATACTTTAAAATAATTAAAACTATTACTATATAACCCAACAGGTTGTATTTGATTTTCCAAATTTATTCCAAAAATACATACCAAGTTCCCAAATATCATTTCTCAACTCCAAAAACCAGTATCATGGAATCTTAAATACACTTGACACTAAACAGGCTGACTGTTCTGGGAAAGATTTCTTGCATACCTAATTATTGTCATACTCTATCTGGTGCAAGGATGCCATCTACAGACATGACTGCACATTTCCACCAGTCTCTGAAATAAATGCTTAAATAAAGGATTCCAAAAGATATAGTTCTTATCCTGATTCTTCAAGTTTTGTAGCATCTGTTCTTTTTGGATTTCAATAGATTGTAAAATATAAATAAATAAATATATAAATAAATGAATAAATAAATAAAAGAAAGTAAAACAATTCACTCCAGTTAGAGATCATGAAAACGGTCTACATAATCCATTTATTTATAGTCCAAAGGAATTCAATCCCTGTGCCTAAAGATAAAGCAATGTATTGAGAGTGGATATCACGTTTTGGAATTTTGGGGGACTCACACAATAAAATAGAACTGGTATATGATGTTAGCCATCTGATAAAGTATTTAAAATTTAGCTAAAATTCAAAATTAACAACCATAAAATAATTCAAATTGAAGTACTTCATAAATTTGTGATAGACTTCAAGAAAAAATTCATTTATACTACAGATATGGGGAAAAAAAAACACATTTCCTATGTAAGGATGCTTGACATCTTCTCTCCTTTAATGTTCCCACCTCCTCACTCTGTAAGGTGAATTTTGATGGAGCCATACAGAGATTAATTCATTTGCAAATCCACACTACTGCATGGTGATAGGGTGGAGATTCATACCCAGGATCACTAACTTTGAGGCTAACCCTCTTTCCATTCTACCAAACCTGAAATTTCCAGGAGAAATGCCCTGTAGCTTTAAAAAAGGCATAGAGGGATCTGACACTCTTTCTCTTTTAGGGCAATTCACAGAGAGTGTCTTCCTTGTAGCTTTAGATAATGCATTGCTACATATCAACTGCTGAACTCTGCTGAACTGGATGTTTTTCATGCAGACACACTATAAATAATGATTTTTTTAAAAAATATGAGCCAGGAAACAGCTGACTGCTGGCATGAAGGCAGACAGATGACTAGCTTCCTCTTGACTTCTATGCTGCACAAATCCACCCTTTATTAAACTAGACAGGAAAAGAACCAGCAAGGAGTGTCCCCAATGGAGCTCACCTTCTCCCACTCTCAAACTAAGTCCATCATGCCTTTCTTGTGATGCTTTCCCTCTAGAGTAGCATCTCATTGGAAGAAAAAAGGATGTCATGTCTCTGAATTCCATTCATTTACATACTCACTCAACAAATATTTGGAATGTCCATGTTGAGGTTCGCAGGCTGTGCATACAAATTTGAATAAGACAAACCTAGTCCTTGCCCACAAAAAGCTTACAATAGCAGAAGGGTGCATGCTGGGAATCAGTGTAGTCAATAGGCAAATAAATTACAGGCAGTAAATCATCATTAAATATTTATTAAATGAAGCCTTCTGTGGCTAACTTAGCCCTTATTGATCTCCCCCACTGATCTCTGAGGACCAGATTACTTACATTTTGTAGCAGTATGTAGCTAGGTAAGCTTCCCCAGAAATGGGGTGATGTGTTATGCTCCTGTTCCAGCGCAACATCATCTAGTAAATATTCAACAAGTAGTTCATAATATGCTGGTGGAATATAAGACTCAGGAGGGAGGAAGGGGATGTCAATAAAAAAAAAAGACTAGAGAAAGAAGAAAAGAAAGAGGGAGTTTCCTTTGAATTATTCTTCACCTTTAGGAAAAGAACAAAATCTCCACTCATGAAGAAAACCAATTGTATGTGCACAGAAACAAGTGCTGTGGAAAAACAGATCTAGGCATAGGCACTGAGAAACCGGGTCTCCTGCAGGGTGTGAAGGTTCAGCTGGAGCCAGAGCCATGGCCACTGATGTGCATCCTTGACAGTGGCTGGAGGCTACATTGCACTGTGCTTACTAGGAATCACTTTGGGCCAGATGATCCGTATGCCTCTGGTGACACCCCACAGCCTATTACCCCATGCATATCAATTTTTGTGGGTATGATGCTATCAAAATACTATTATTAGGAGATTTTAAGGAAAGGAAGGAAAACAGAGGACTAAACAGAATAAGGTTGCTTTGCTCTCCTTACACACTAGGAAAAGTGTATGTTCTGAGCTGCCTTGATCTCCTTCTTTCACAAAGACGCCAATCTTTCTTGTCATTCTATCGCAGGTTTACTTGTCATAGGCTTTTAAAATGAGCACCCAAAACAACTAATTCCCATACACAGCTTTAAATAGCTCTTTAATCAATTAGAATGCCAGCTATGTCTGCCATATTCTTGAAATCCTCCAAATGCCTGCCATCGAGAAAACTGGACCCATATTTTGCCTTCATCCCATATAATGTTGTTCAGTTGACGCATGGATTCACAGTAGGACAGGAGCAATGGAAAACTCTTGCATTCCAAGAGCTTGAGAAGAAATGTTAATACTCTATTTGATAAAATGTTGAATGTTATGGTGTCGGGCTCCTTTGTCACACATACTCTACTGAAGCAGTTTACACAGCCTATAAATGGAAGCTGAACACTGGATATGGACATGCATCTATATATTCAGAAAGAGACATCCAGAGAGGTACACACCGAAAGACATGTATAGGATAGAATTTGAGGAGCTCTTAAAGGTACCCTTGAAAGTTATGTTGAAATTTTCAGTTAAGATAACCAAAAGTTACCAAATATTAATTATCTCATCAAATATTATCTTTTACCCAGCATACACATAGATGAAATTTAACTTTGAGGGGGAGAAGGTATTATATATCTTGAATTAGCTAAGTCAAAAAATGCTCTACTTTTTTGTTTGGCTTTCTAAATTAATTACAGACTTTCTTAAAATACTTTTGCTGGTGCAAAGGAGTTATACATCATAATGAGATTCAAAGTGCTGCAAAAATACATTATTTCTAATCCAAAATTTATGGCTTTCCCCAAAATAGCAAATTTGGGGAAGAACCTTATTAAGATCAGAACCTTAATAAGATTCACCTTTTCTGAATATCCCCCATTATAGACAATACTTCACAAACCTCATCCCTACCCTCCCACTGTGACCTGAAAACCATGTGTAAGGACCCCTGATATTGACCCCATTGGCTTCTGCTTTGCCTAGGACTAACTGAATCTTGGCACCAACCATCTCACGAAAGAATACAGCTCTGTGCTGCAAATGCACTCCGCTTTTGTGAGGTTTGGAGGTTCTCGCTGTCATGCTAAACAAGAGTTTGAGACTTGGCAGCCCAGCACGTGATCGCCTCAGTACTGTGCCACAGCAGCCAGTCTTGGCAGCCAGTCAGAAGCTAATGAAAATTTCAAAGGTACAAAGCGCTTCTCAGAGCTCCCAAGAAGCAAGAGTGCTTTCAGCTGCATCCTAACAGGTGCATCAAAGTAATCCAAGGAAAAGAAAAAGAGGGTTCTTGGACCACGCAAAAACTACAAATTATAAAAATAAACCAGCACACATAAACCCCATTTTATATGTGTCAAAAAGTCCCTTTCAATGTTTATCAAGTAACTGCTAGAGGATCAAAACAGACCTGCACAATCTTTGAGAGTTCACAAGGATATTTTCCAGGTCTAAAGAACAAATCCACATGTGTGCAGTTTGAAATGCTTTGCTTTGGCGTTTCTGCATCAAGTCCTGAAAATGTAGCAGTTATAACACGTTTTGGTTTAAACTGCAGAAATAGAATTTTAACTAACAAAACATATGCGAGAGACAATGAATATAGACTTCATTTGGTCTTAGTGTTTCTGGACAATATTGCAAAAAAGATCAATTTTTTTTCACCAATATCTTATTGGAAACTGGGATAGAAGGCGAAAAAAAAAATAAAAAGCAAGACCTTTCTGACTTCCCAACCACTGTTCTTTATTTTTGCTATTGAGGTTAATGTTATTCCAACAATTAAGTGATTGATAATGCAGGATTAACAGAGAATGAAAATGTTCCTCTCTCTATCTGCTGGTAAAAAGAACTGTCATACTGAAAGGAGAAAATAAGTACAAAATGGGAACCCAAGCAACACAGGAAATTGTGGAATATTAGATAATATATTTTACAACCCCAAATATCCTGGTAGAAATGATAGAATTAGCAGAGGGGAAATTGGACCTTAATGTTTATTCTACCAGATACAAATTTGACCAAGTTATCTAAGCTTTCTGAGTCTTTGTTTCCCTGTTTGGAGAATATGAGTAATAACATGTACAAATTATGTCATTTTCATTTATATGGTATAAAGGAGGTAGTGTACTGAAGTGCTTCATAAATATTTTTCTTATAAACCAATTTGAATTTTCCTATCTGTTTTTATTTTATTTTCCTATTAGTGTTTCTTTATCCTACAGTTTCAAAGCAGCAAAAACCATGGATTTTTTTAAAACAGGGCATGTGAACATAGAGAGGCACAATTTCATAGTTCCCAGAAAGAAAACGGAAAGATTCAACACCCTTGAAAACAAAGATGTTTTTATATCTACCACCTGGACTTGTAGGAGTGTTACTCTGAATCCCTGCTAGCTAATTTCATTTTAGGTAACATTCATACATATGTTCTTCATTGAAAGTGCAGTGCATTCGTATTCAGCCTAAAGAAAGCTTTCAGGTACAGCCTGTCCACTTTATTCACAGTCTGTCTAACCGTGTTTTGTTTCCCTAATCTCAGCAAACTCTTGGAGCAAGCATAAGATCTGGCTCATTTGCATTGTAGCTCCACATCGTGGTGAGACTGAGAAAATGTTCTGAGAGTTAAATTGTCTGCATGTATTTAGATCTTTACTGTGATGTAGTCATATCACTTAGAAAAGAAAATGTTATCAATGTGTGACTGTCTTTTACATACAGATTCATACCAGAGACCAGCATTTGGGGGCTTCATATTTGGAATATAATTAGCTAACATAACCCATAGTTTAGTAAATAGGTATAATGACGTTGTTCTCCATAGCAACATTTGACTCAAGGTAATTTGTACCAGAGAAATATGTTACCTACTATTGTATTTTAAGAAGTGATCCCTTAAAAATAGCCTAAAGTTGCTATATGCTTATGATATCAGGTTATAAAATTAAATAGATAACAACTGAATATAGTAAAAACACTTGCAGGAGTTTAAAAATTACACTGCCAACAGAACTTACAGTTTCTCCCAATGTCTCTAAAGGAATATTTATGTTTGCTTGTTAATACAAATTATTTATCATTATATAATATACTAGGAAAAAATTTAAAAATACAAACCTAAAGAATCTATTTAAATTATATGAAATTATCAAAATCTGTGAAATACCTCACAGAGTAGGAGCAGTTATTTTTCTTCTGTGAGAGAAAGCTAGAATTAGTGTACTCAGTATTAGTTTTGTACAAATTAAAATATTTTAATGGCCCACATATATCACGTCTTCAGGTAAAACTCTAAATTGCTATTCAGAAATGAAATTATTTTTAGGGTCAAGACATTCAAAGATTTGAGATGTCATTCTGGGTTCAATAAGTACTCAGACCATTAAAAAAAATCTAAAATAGCTCATTTAATTAATTCCTTCAAAGTCAAACTCTTTCAAATGAAATAGCTCATGTAATTAATTCCTTCAAATTCCTTTCAAGGAACTTGTGACAATTTTATAGTTTGGGAATTTAATGGAGGAAGACCCTAATTAGAGTATGTCAGTCTTTTCAACTTACTTTCTGAATGTTATTGGGAATGTAAGTTTTATGATATGTGAAACATTTTCTTGTGATTTTTTCTTTATGATTAAATAAGATCGTTGTGATTGTAAGTAAAAAGAAACAAAGGATTAGAAAGCATTCCTCATAATCCCAGCACTAAGTAATAAAATGTCAGTTATTATATTATTAAGACCACCCTTGGTATTATTTTCCCTTTAGTTAAATCAAATACAATATTAGAATAAGATTTTTTAAAATGTATAACATATTGTTTGAAACTAGCATAATTTGTTTAATCACAATAAAATCACTTCCCTTTACTATGCAGGGTGACACATCACAGTTATTTTTAAATATTTTTACTCTGTATCAATTTATTATGTTCTTCCACTAAGCAGGAATCTTCAAGAAATAAAATTATACTGGTTTACTATATTAACTGAACTGATTATTACATTCACTGGAAAGAGCTCTTTTACAGAGAACTAAACATGTAATTATAGAGTTTATAGAAAGAATGCTCCCTCTGTATCTGGGCTTGGAGTTAAATCTAAACTCAAGCATTCAATGGCCCTATAACATTAGGTATTCTGAATTTACCTTCAAATTATGTGTCCTAATCTGCAAAATAGGAGTTAAAATGAATATGTTACTCTTTATGGCTGAGTGAGATTCCATTGTGTATATATCCCATAGTTTCTTTAACCATCTGTTAGTGGACATCTCAGCTGGTTCCATAGTCTGACAATTGCAAATTGTGCATCTATAAACAGAGATATGCATGCATTAGTTTGGTAATTTAGTTTCCATTCTTTTCGGTAGATACCCAGAAGTCTTGCTGGTAGGTTCATTCCCGGTCTTCTGAGAATCCTTAACACTGTTTTCCAAAGTGGTTGCACTAATTTGCAATCCCACCAGCAATGTATCAGAGTTCCTACTTCTCCTCATCCTTACCAGTACTTGTTATTGTTTGTGTTTTAAATAATTGCCCTTCTAGTTGGGGTTAGGGGAAATCTCAGAGTAGTTTTGATTTGCATCTCTCTGATAGTTAATGATGTTGAATATTTTTTCATATATTTATTGGCCATCTGTATTTCTTCTTTTGTGAAGTATCTACTTAATTCACTTTCTTATATTTGATTGGATATTTATTTATTTATTTATTTTGGGGGATGGGTTTCTTGAGTTCACCTATATAATCCAGATATTAGTTCTCTATCAGAGGAACAGCTGGCAAAAAAAAAAGAAAATGTCATTTGCAGGGATTGGAGAACATAATGCTAAGTAAGATTAGTCAGTCACAAAAAGTGAAAAGTTGAATGTTCTCCCTAATATGCGAAAGTTAGGGAGAAACTGGGACATAGGAGGGATTCCACACAAAAGAGGAAAACCCTTAGATGAGTGAAGAAGGCAACTTAACTGATTGGGGAGAAAGAGGGGAGCATCTCAATAAACGTGATGGGCATACACAGACTTATCAAAGCCAATCACTGTGCTGAGCATGGGAAGGAGAGAGGGAAGGAATAAGGCGGGAACAGGGGAGGGCTCAATGAGGGCTGTGTGCCTGTATGCTTCTACCACCCTGAACTTCATCAAGATGTATGATTATAATGCAACAATAAAAAATATATTACTTTGGTTAGAAGAATAACATGATTCAATTTATACTATCTATTAGAAATTCTAGAACATAATAATCTTTCATTGTTATATACCATCTTAGAAAAGATGAGGAAAACAAAAGTATAGGGCTTAGTTGCTATTTACAAGATCAAGTTTACAAGTTTAGTACTCTACCGCAATAACAAACTCTCCGAAATTGCTTTATTATATTCTGAATTCTTCAGTTTCAGTGTGAAATTTTTCATTTTTTTCTCCTTAAAATGAAACAATCTAGGGTAATTATAGGCCACTACCCATTAAGTAATGAAATTCTCTTAAGATAATGTGTATTTCTTTTTTTTTTTTTTTTTCAGTATTGAGGATTGAACTCAGGGGCATTCTACCTCCGAGCTATACCCCCAGCCCTATTTTTTATTCTTTATTTTGAAACCGAGCCTCACTAAGTTGCGGAGGGCCTCACTAGGTAGCTGAGGCTGGCCGCAAACCCGGATCCTCCGGTCTCAGCCTCCTGAATGCTGGGATTACAAGTATGCGCCACCACGCCCGGCTGTATTTCTTAATTTTAGATTTCACATACAAACTTCATAACTGGCATATGCACCCCCAAAATTAAAACTGTTTCCTGATACCCACTTCTTAACAGAGACCAGATTGATAACATAGAAAGTTAGTTTCCATTTTTAAGTCAAATATGCAAAAGAATTTTTCATATAAATATATGTAAATTTGGATATAATATATTCAGTATATGTTTCACCATGTCTTTGGGCTCTATATAGTCTGTGCTAAAAGTTTGTGTTTATAAAAAAAAGCATTAAGTGGGAATTTTACATATGAGAAATGAAGTTGATTGTTCTAACATATTATAAAGCAAATCAGAAAAGGAAACTAAACTTCTAGTTAATTCTGTAATAAATAAAAGTCAGCTAAGGAATTCATCTGAGCTGACATTGTTTGATTATATATATATGCATATATATATTCATATATAACATATATACATATTTAATATATATAATTTATATATATATATATTTAATTTGTTTTCTTCTCTAACAGAGTCATAACTAACCAGACAATTCTAGTTCCATCAAGTCCAAGGTCAGCCAGTGTGTAGGTTACTTGGCAGCAAGGTAAGACAAAGAAACTGTGAAAGGAGTCCCTGTACTTGTTAGCCAAACTTAGTGTCAGGAGAAGCATTACTCATCTTTGTCATTCACAGAGGAGTTCTCTATCATTGAACACTTCTGCAGATAGGATAACTGCTAGGATTAAACAGCAATGGACTTAAAATATTTCAGTGGTGGTTAAAATAACTGTTAAATACTGATGGCAAAGTGCCAGATGAAAGGTGCAAAAACTATGAGCTAATTATTGAAAGTGAAAAATAGCTACTGATGCAGAAGTCTAATGCCAAAGAACATTAAACAGGTACAAAAAAACAATGAGGTCTAATCATGTTCTTCAGAGACAGATAAGGGAAAAAAGCACCTTTTTTTTTTTTTAATTGAAAAGCTCAGAACTACTTCAAATAGTGAGAAGGGATACCAGTAGAATAGTGAAAAGGGATTTAGAGAGGGAGGTGGGGAGGGGAGGAAGGAGATATGATGAAGGAATAAGTTCAAACAATCCTATGTACATTCTTGAGATATCAATACTAACTTCGCTTTTATGAATGAGGACGGGGAGGAAGCAGGAAGGGATCCGGAGGGAAATGCAACTGGTGCTATGCGTATGTACATTTCTATCACATTCCACCTCAACACGATGTATGGTTGCAATGCACCAATAAAAATATATGAAAATAAGCATCTTAAGAAAAAGGCTCTAATGTCAACGTGGCCCAAAGGACATTGCATTGCATAGTATTTTTTTTCTTAGTGTTCAGCATACTCTGTGCTTGATCCTTGCTAATACTGACCTAAAAGTGTATTCCATTCTCCTCTCTTTTTTTTTTTTTTTTTTTTT
>PVLC010017165.1:0-22018 GCA_004027655.1 Graphiurus murinus
AGAACAGAGGCTTATATGTCTGCTTCTGGCCAATCAGGACTTGACTCGTATCTGAGCTCCAATTGGTCAGGAAAGCTAGCCTGCACATAAGCTGACATTGCTGTTTTACCACAACGCCTTATTAGGAGTTGTTTACTGCACTGAGGTACTTTACTGCAGTCGCCATCTTTTAGGCGCAGCAGCTTCACGGCTCCCAACAGGGAGCCAAGGTCATGGTCGTAGGATAGCAAATTCATCATATTTTGAGTTGTTACCTGTGTACATTCCCAAGTTGAATTTATACTCAGTTTTTCTATAAAAGGGCAAAAGACAAAACTATATGTCCTGTTATTTAGAAGATCTTTAGTCTGATCTAAGATGAATACATACGAAAAGCTGGAAAAATTAAGTAAGCCTTTTACATGTATAAAAAATACAAAAGGTGATTGTCCAAAGTTGTATTTAAGTTACTAGTCTTCAGCCCAAGGGGAATATTTTACCTCAACCTCTGATGACTTTTCATATTTTCTCTGTTTTCAAATTCTTTGAAAATGCCTTTACCAATTCAACAATGAAAACTCTCTGTCTCTTTCTTTCTATTTCCCTTTTCTTCAGTCTCACAGACCTGGCTCTTCTTTCCTGATGCAATTTCTATTTGGTAATAAATTTAGAAACATTTCCAAAGTCAAGAAAGAAAGAGGCGAGCTGGGGATTGCAAAGTTATCGAATGCAAGTTGTCTTGTTAAAGCATAAAATAATTGCAGCGAATGCCACTCCGGGGGAACCATGTCTTGGCACTGATTGTTGTTAATGGAAACATCCGATCGACTCTAAGGAGAAACGTTGCTTCATGATTACTAGGGCAGTGCTATTATTCAAAATCTCATTCTGATTTTAACACCAAGGATGCAGTTTTAATACCCAATGATGCTGAGTAATCTTGAGCAGTGAACAACTCTTAAAAACTGAAGGAGTATTGCTTAGAGGAGCCTCAGACTTAAAGTTTAGATGTCAGGATATGAATTTCAATGTGTGTGTGTGTGTGTGTGTGTGTGTGTGTGTGTGTGTGTTGTGTGTGTGTGTCTCATAATGATTAAACTTTTCCAAGCTTTTTAGGATTGGAAATTTTTCTTCTAGAGAGTCCTAACTAGTAACCATCAATTCAACATGTAATTATTATTGATTGATTCATTTGGCATATATTTATCTAGTGACTTCAATTACATTAATGAGTGCCTGGCAGCAATGCACAAGTTTTACTACCGACTTCAAGCTTTAGTTTAACTGATAGATCATAACATTTGTTTCCACATACTTCCATATAACTCTTTATTTTAACTTTGAAGTATGTGTTCCAGAGCTCAAGTAGAAAGGACTCCCTGCTCTTTGCCAAGATTAGAGACTTAGAGTACATTAGAATAGTGAGCTTCTTCTAATAGTTTATAGATTTTTTTTCTGTTTTAATAACATTTTCATGTTACCATTCTATGCCATTTGTTAGTACTCTACTAAAAACATCTATATCATCTCTTTGATATAGCAATATCCATTAATTCTCAACATTTCCTCTGACTTACCAAGTAGAAAGTGCTGTACAAAGTACATGGAGGCATCATGGTTTATCCAACATGATTTCTCATTCTCTTTCATTCTCCAAACAGGTTCTGAACACCTAGTATGTTTTATTCTGGCTCTGGAGATACAAAGGCTAAATGAGACAAGATCTGTATATTTCGAATCTTACAGATTAGAAAGAAAAGCTAAGATGTTAATGCCAGCTACCATTCATATGGGGAGCAATACTATGGTTTACCAGAGAAGATCAAAGAATAAAGATTTTTTTCAAATATTAACTGTTTATAAAAATCATTCAGATATTTATGTGATAACCTCACACATTTTTGTCAAGTAATATATCTAGCCTAAATAATTAAAAGTTTATGTAACCCAAAAGATAATGGTCTGTGTTCCTAAACATGGATACATCCTGGACTAGTCCCATAGTAATGCCTCCTAAGCTAAACAATAGATAGAGTTAATTTATAAAATTATAGAGGCCCATATTCACTGTCAATTTAGAAAACAATAATTCTTGCTCATTTATCACAGGAAGGAAAACTCAAATTTATTCTGAGTTTTCTGTTTATTATATTAGTACATTACAGCAAAGAAACCTGTAATATCTTAAAGAAATGCAACATTATAACACAGGGACATATATATATATATGCTAGACATAAAAGAAATGTATGAATTTAAACTCTATATATCTCTATATATCTCACAAATCACCACAGACTTCAGGCTCTTATTTATACATTTTTAAACATATTTTTCAGCAGTGGTTACGGTTACTTTTTTTTTTTTTTTTTTTTTTGATAATCATCCTGTCATCCTATACAGAGCTCACTTCTAAGTATATCCAAGGATCCATCTCATTTAACTCTGGGCATCATCACGTAAGCACAGTAGTTGTTTTTTGTTGTTGTTTTGTTGTTGTTGTTGTTGTTTTTGTTTTTGTTTTTTTGTTTGTTTGGTTTTTTTGTCCCAAATGAGAAATCTGAATCGCAGAAAGGTGAAGCATGTTCAGCGAACCAGAGTTTAGCCAAATTTCACATTTTGAGACATTTATTCCCTGGGGGATGAGCGACGAGATAATAAGTTGTGGAGAAGTTTCAAATCTTCATTCCTAACCAGCTGAAGCTGCTGTACTTATAAAAAGTGACCCAACTACTTTGTAGCCAAATCAGCATATTTCACAGTCACTTGTTTTATGCTTTCTCTGCAAAATTCCACACATGGTTCTGCTTAATGTTAAGCTACGCATCGAAACCTGGTTTAATTGCAACTGAAGTGGCACTTTTTTCCCCCTTCTTATTATTGCTACTACTGCCTGAAGAAGTGCCTTTTTGTGAATTGCAAAACATAGCTTATATTGCTGTATTGTACTTGATTATTACAAAGTTCTTAAGAAAAAGGCAGTGTACCTCTTGATCTTCCACTTGGTGCTGGGATAGTATAGGAGTTGGACTCAATTGAATTTAAGTCAGTAACATAATTTTAACTTAAGAAGTTGAAAGGAAAACATGCCCAAACATAATATATAATTTGTCACATCATTTTAATTAAAATCAAAAGATCTACAATCATATGTATTCCTTTAGGGAATTTAAGAAACTTAATATGTTATTTTATTTAATACGTATTAAAAATGTGCTTGTTTTAAAAATATGGCAACATTTGCAAAAATCACCAATTTTTTTCCTCTTGAAGATCTTCCCTCAAAGTTGGGCAGGGTGGTACATGCCTGTAATCCCAGTAATCCCAGCTACTTGAGAGGCTGAGACATCAGACAGGGGGATTGTGAGTGGGAAGCCACCAGGCACAACACAGAAAGACCGTGTCTCAAAAAATAAAATATGTCATTATTTGAAATCTTAACTGAGGATTTGGATAATTAAAACACTTTTGACTGCATAGACTCTAGAGAAGTATATTAAAAATTTTTCCTCTAAAATAAGTTTTTAAAATATTTTGAAATTGGAAGGTCTGATTAAGACATGGTCTGTATGTGAATATTCCTAACACTATAAATAAAAAAAAAACTATGTTCAAATAACTTTATGAATATTTACTTCATATACTCATTTTCTTCTTTAAAAATGTTCATTTCTAAACTATTAGCCAGAGCCAAAATGAGGGCCATTTAATGAGCTGAGAGGAGTTATCTGTGTATCTAACTATAAACATAATTTTATAGAAGGAAAACCTATTTCTGAAAACCTGCAGCCAGTTTCATCATCTTTATCATCCTGCTACTACATGTACCAAATTGAGACATTAAAAAGACTTTCCCTTTTATAATTATATTTCTCAGTTATAAGGAAATGGTTACACAGTTTTTAAAAATGTATTCATACAGTAAGGAGGAAGTCAAATAAGTGATCATATACTAAACTAAGCTCCCCCCACATACACATGTAAAGGTAATATGCTTTGTCTCTAACTCACTGAATTTAGGGAAGGAGGGAAAGAGTTGTAAGGTTTGAGGCAATTCTAAACTCAAACAAATAGGGTTAAATACTTTAGCATTGGATCCTATATTCTGATGGTGCTGTTTTCTCTTAGAAAATTCTCTGTAGAACAATATAATCTACATCTCACCTTCTGAGATATTTGTGTGAGAACTATCCTCATTTTATTTGTCTAACTTTCTCATATTTTAATGTATACATTCAGTTTCGGCTCTGTGTGGCTACCTCTGGTTATCTTTCTACATAATAAATGACTCATTTTAAAAGCCAGCAGATGAAGGGATTTTGTGTTGATTACTGATTGGCAGCAATGGTCATTTTTTCATGGCAGCCCATTGAGCCCTGGATTTTCAGTTTCCCTCTTCTACTGTGCATGTGCCCTTGTATGTTTGAATAGCTACAACACTCAGACTAACACCATGTATGATAAATATCTCTTCCCAGTTTTCAACAAATATTTTTGGATGAAGTCACTGATGTAAAAGTACATGCTGATCACACTCATAAGTTTTTAGCACACTATTGTCATTGAACTGTACAAGCCTGCCTCTCTTGTTGGATTTACTTTTTTTTCTAGTCCTTCACAAATATCCTCCTCATCTTTTCATTGGTAATGTTTCTAAAATTGTGGTTAATATTATTTTATTTTTATATAATATTGTCAAACTTATTTATGTGCATAGATTTTTAATTTATCTAAGCCATATTATAGTATGGATATATTATGTAGATATATAATATAGACATTACCTTTCTAAAAATGTATTATTACTGAGCATTAATAGTTTTAAAATATATCCACATAATTAAATTTAATAAAGCATCTAAGTAGCTATTAATCCTTTTTGTATGCCAAAATGTATGGCCTGAGTTTTTACATTTTTTTTTTTTGTTGTTGTTGTTGTTGTTTTGCAGTACTAGGGATTGAACTCAGGGGCATTCTACCTCCGAGCTACACCCTCAGCCATATTTTTATTCTTTATTTTGAAACTGGGTCTCACTAAGTTGCAGAGTGCCTCACTAGGTAGCTGAGGCTCGCCAAGAACCCAGATCCTCCAGTCTTAGCCTCCCAAATGCTGGGATTACAAGCGTGCGTGGGCCACCACGCCTAGCACTTTTTTGTATTTTGTTTTGTTCTAAAAGATAATGCCAGATGCCTACCCGAGAAAATTCTTACTTGCAGGTCTATAATACCAGTGTGCTTTAAGTCTTTGTTAGATTTTCTTTCAGTCAAGGCTGAAAATCAACCAAGTAAATTCTACATAATTCCTTATTTCTCAATGTATATTTTTATTTTATACTTCCCCACCATTCAATTTATCTTGCTTTTTGAAGTTTATCAGTGTCCAACTAGTTCTAATTATTCTCTTAATAATTGATTCGCTGAAACCCTTGCACCAACTGATGTTAATTACTATCTTCTCACTTTCAGAACTTTATTTAACTTACCTCTTCCTTCCTCCCCAGTGTTTGAGACATAGACTTGGAGAACAAGATCATATATATATGTACACATATACACACATACCCCCAGAGATGCTAAATAATTCCACCACCCACATTGTCAAGGTGTGCCTGTGTCACAGGTGAGGGGATACTTGATTTTGGAGAAAGTCTAAAAGCTGTCACAGGGTCCCCTGAGATGGGACATTGGGTGTTTGCAAAATGTTACTCACCATATCTATGCTGAAACTGGGCAAGACAAAGAAAAATATTGAGCACCTCAAGAAATGTTTATTTCAAATGATTTTCTCCTCTCATTATTCTATCCTTCTTTGTTCTCTTTCCTCCTGCTTGAGCATATGTTCTGCATCGTGTGTGAAGATCTAAAAATGAACAAGATACAACCATTTGCCATCAATGAGCTCATGACTTCGTGGGGAAGGAAGATCATTTAAATCCCAAGTGGCAATGGAATAGATATGCAAATGAGCAACAGAAAATGTTGTCCCCGAATTACCTTGGGAAAGTCAGAGAAGACTTGTTGGAAGGGCATAACTCTAGTGGCATCTTAAATAATTTTATAAGAAAGCCCATGACAAAAATAAAGTGACTTCATTATCATGCACTCACTTTTACTTCCATATGCCTGCAAAAGTAAATTATTCTATTTTTGATCTTCTTTCTTTATATATCTTCTCATGGACATTCTGTACAATTGACCTTTTTTTTTTAACAAAAAATGAGTGATTGATTACTGTTTGGCTTCCACACTTGACCAGTAGCAGAGATCACATCTGTTTTCACTTATTTCTTTTGGATCCCAAGCACCAACACACTGTCTCACACAGGTGAATAAATAAAAAAAGAAAAAAAAGAGCCTCCAAGGTTTAGATCTATGAGTCCAGTGTTTTTGTCTTCTGTTTATTGTAAACTCATCGTATGACATTGGAGAGGCCATTTTGCCATTATAGATTTCTGTTTTCAATGTCAGTCATTATACTTAATAATTACAGGAGATCTAGCTCAGTCTTCCAGGACTCCAAATGCTATGAAGGCAACATTGGCATTTTTGTATTTCAATGAGGTGATGATAGCCATTCTTTATTAAGGTGTTTGCATTGGAAGAGAATTGGCCATCTTCTGTTTAGACAGCCATAATATGGATTATTGAGGCCGTAGCTCACATCTACACAGTTTCAAGCCTTTACCTGCTCTACTCTCTATATGCATTGTACTTCTATATAATTTACTCCAGCTTTTAGTATTTAACATCAAACAACATAAACACGAGCAAAGTTCCATTTAGAAAAATTTTATTGGTTCAATAGTTTCAAACATTCACTAAATGGATATGTAATCAGGGTGTATTTAAAGACAATGAATCTTTTTTTTTATTAAAAGAAAAAAATAAAGCCTATGGGATTACTATGTTAATATGAACCAGATGAAGCCAGAGTTGAGATGTGGTATCTCTTCAAACCGACATTATCTGAAAGAGCCATGGAGCCCCAGATGTCTCATTTACAGATAAATTCACCATTAGACATGGAATATCATGGGATGTTTCTAAAGGCAGAGGAAATCCTTAGTGGTTGAAAGCAAGCCACAAGATGATAATCGGAAATGTTGTATTTTATGAAGCCGAGTGTCTGGATAACCCATTGTGCATTCATTCACATAGAATGAATAAAAGAGGAGAGGGTTCTAAGTCCATACGAGATGTCCCTCCTCACATACAGAAGTGAACACACCACTGTTCCAGGTGTACATCCACCACCACAGAAGAATGAGTGTACTCTGATAAAAACTATCCAGTGAGCTAAATATTTCCTTCAAAATTTTGGGGGCAGTCAGCAGAACACAATGTACTGTGCTGAAAATTATGTCAACCTTTCTCCCCAGAAATCACTCCATAAAAACTTAACTCTGCACCATTTCAAATGCATCTGAGGAGAAAAAAAAAAAAAAAAAAAAAAAAACGAAAGAAAGTATCCTTAAATCACAGAGATTTATATTTTCCAATAAAGCTGGAAGATTTTGTTTTGATAACAATAATGTAAGAACCAACAAATTAAATGCTCTTGAGGAATGATTATGGCTACAGGAGTTATGTTGTTTTTATCAGGACTGAATAGCTGTGTAAGTTGTCTTGTATAGTTGTACAGATTTCGGTTGCATTGAAAAGTGGCTTATGAGAAATGGTGTTGAATGGGGAAGGAAGTATAATTTACTTTTAATTTGATTTCATTTAGTAAACTTGCCTTTACAGCTGGAGTTGTAGTTATTTATTATTTACCAGTCATGATACAAAGCAACCCAACACTAAAGACATCAATTATGTACGCCACAGAGATCACTGTCATTGGGAGGAAAGGCACACACACAGCCTAGGTGTCAGTGACGGGTACATTTACAATTTCCTGTGACCTCAGTGAGAGTTTCTGCTTCTTCTCACCCTCTATTACTGGAGGGTCCTTCACTGCACTTGGCATTCACTGAAGAACCACAGAGACAGAATATACTGATCAAGCGATCCGGAGGCCAGTCAAGATAAATTAGATGCTTAATTTATACACCAGGCATTGCAGACAGACTAATTACACCAAGACAGTTTGATAAAGTAATATAAGATTCTGCACATATTAGGCAGAGATGACTTCCATGAAATTATTGCTGATATATGTGCTCTGGGCTCTGAGATTGCATGCACAATGATGCATTAGGCACTATGAAATACATTTTTTTGAAGTTGTTAAAACTGGGTGCTATATGTAAATCTTTTCAAATTTTATATTGCCTTCTGAGAGACTGTTCTCTCCTTTGCTTTGTGTCTTGTTATTGTTATTTTTTTTGGCACTCACAGAGATAGGTATAAAGCAGTTAAATGGTAATTCTAAAGATATGATAGCCAAGGAATATGCTGAAAATGAAATACAAGCAGCCAAGATGTTCATCAACAGATGAAGGGATTATAAAATTATGGGATATGTACACAATGGAATTTTACTCAGTCATAAAGAAGAACAAAATTATGTCATTTTCAGGGAAATGGATGGAACTGCAAAACATTATGCTAAGTGAAATAAGTCAGTCACAAAAAATAATTAAAAAAAAGAATACTTTTCCTAATGTGCAGAAGCTAGAAAATGGGTCATAGGAGGGACTCTAGATGAAGAAGGAGAAGCCTTAGATGAGCAAAGAAGGTGACCTAACTGAGGGAGATTGGAGTGGGGGAGAGGGAAATACCCTAAAGCACATGACATACATTCACAAACATATCAAAGTCAATCACTAAGCCAAGCTGAACATGAGAAGGAGGGAGAGGGGACCAAACGGGGTGGAAATCGGTGAAGGGCTAAATGAGTGATGTGTGCACATATGCCTCTTCCAGCGTGTACTTCATTAAGATGTATGATGACAATGCACCAATAAAAATGTGATAACTAATAGAAATAAATTTATGTCAAACATGAAAAAAAACCACAAGCAGTAATTATAAAACTAACAAATAAAATACAGGACAGAATGGGCATTTTGAAAAATAATGCTGAATACAAGCTCTTCTTACTTAAGAATGCAGGGACAAATAATAGTGCACAAAGAAACTTAATATAAAATGAGAGCTGAACACAGGGATGGAGAAGGAGAAGCCTTATCAATGCTGCTGATGTGATACCACATAAAGATAGGATGAAAAAGGATAAAGTTTATTTTCCAGAACTTTGTATTTATGTACAGTGGCTAACAGCACCAGCCAATAGCTTATGTTCTTGGAATAGCTTTAAACACTACAATTGAATTGTAAATATAACACAATTGCACAAGCCTGAGAATTGACTGCAATTTGTGTAAATACTGATTTACAGAAAAGGCCATTTTCAAGTGAAAAGTGAGAGACAAGAGATAATTTGAAAAAGAGACGCAGATATTTGAGGAAGTTTGAGGATCTAAATAGACCCAGAATAGAAAGAGTTCTCATAATTGCAGGTGGGTAATATTTTTGCAATTTTTTTGTGGTACTGGGGATTGAACCCAGGGGCTCCTCACCTCTGAGCTATATTTCCACTTATTTTTTATTTGATATTTGTTTGTTTGTAGTTTGTTTGTTTTAAAATAGGGTCTTGTTAAGTTGCTGAGGGTCTCCCTAAGTTATTGAGGCTGGCCTTGAGTTTCAGCCTCCCAAATACTGGTATTACATGTAGTTGCCTTTATGCCTGGTTGTTTTTGTAATTTTTCTGATATGGGAAGTTATCATCAGAATTACACTGGGTATTGACAAGTGCGCAAACACTCATACATGCATACACACACACACACACACACACACACACACACGCACGAAGTGTTTTCATTTATTTCTAGAGAAGGATATTTAAAATAAATATGCCAAGAAACAGCAACAACAAAAACGTAGGTTCAAAACATCACTGAATCTGGGTGTGGTGGCTCACAGTTGTAATCCCAGCATTTGGGAGGCTGAGACTGGAAGATCCGGGTTTTGCAGCCAGCCTCAGCTACCTAGTGAGGCACTCCGCAACTAAGTGAGACCCGGTTTCAAAATAAAGAATAAAAAATAGTGATGGGGGTATAGCTCTGAGGTAGAATGCTCCTGAGTCCAATCCCCAGTACTGCAAAATAAATAAATAAATAAACAAACAAACAAACATCATTGAAGAACACCTGTGCTGGTACACAAAATTTCTAGATGAAATAAGCACTACCTCTAATAAAGTTGGGCATGAGTAATTTTCCTCTGTTCTATATCTTGCATTTCAGAACAGTGTCTACTTCTAGGCGAATGGTGAGGCTGGGTCATGGCTGTCTGGATCATTCTTTCATTTTTCTGTTTAGGTTTCCTGAAACACTATAATTGCTACCTGAATTCTGGGTCTGAAATCTCATAAGTCAAAGCTCTATTCACGTTTATTGGACTTCCTGTTGACAACTTTTCAGGGAATTAGTAGAATTATTAAAGTTAAAAGTTCTCAATATAACTTTCTCTAAAATTACCAAAGAATGTTCTAGTTAATGACTTACCATGTTTTAGGGAGAGTGAATTAAGTTCCTGGACATTTGTAACAATGAAAATTTCCTGTTCCATCCAAAATTTAGGTTTTCTAACATGCTAGAGTGTCCCAAATTTTCTTGCTGCTATCTAGGCTGATCAAGAAAATAGTTACAGATGCCAGACAATTGATTTTATGTCCCTAGATTCTATAACACTTGGTTTACCAATATAATTTTCTTAACTATATGCTTTAGTATGTGTTCCTCTCCTTCCTCCTCTGACTTACCTATATCAGCATGAACCTGATTTAACCACAGCATAATCATAATCCTACATTTTAATTCCTTTCTTTATCATAGACCACTGATGATCAGTGCATGCTGGGAAGCAATCTAGCATCTCTAGTAAAGATAAAATGTTTATATGGATTGGAGTCAGAATTCCTTGGTCTTGCATTATATCACAATATAATCTTGAGCATGCTATTTTAAAAGCTTTGGATTATAATTTTCTTATGTTTATTTGATAATAAGGTTATCACCTTATTATCATAAGCAATGCTTATGACCCTAGACTCTACAGGGAATTGAAGAGAATAATGTGAAAAACCACTTATCACTGTGCTTGGAGCACAATTAATATTACACAGACTTTATAGCACTATAAACTTCTTACCAGACTACAATATTTCTCTTCAGGAACACAAATGGATAACATTTAAAATCAGATAATAACTGGATTCTTGGTTATAAAAAGTTTTTCCTCTTCTGTGTATCAGAAAGACAAGTGGAGAGGCATCTATGGGATGTTTTCCTTGCTACCAATATATCCTTTAGCCTACTAATATCATCTGCTGACTTTATGTTCAAGTTATTGTCTCTGTCCATGTAAAATTCAGGCAAGACACATAGAAATCCTGGTCCTTTTCCAGATGTATAAAGAAGATGGAGGAAAGATTTTTCCTCCAAAGCTATTGTTCTATGACTTTCAGTTACCACACTTATTAAAAATTTCAGTTTTTATATAAAAATTAACTAATACAAAACTTTATTAATTAACTTATATTTATTCTTGATGTATTTCTCAGTTGAATTACCTGCCCAATGACAAAGAAATGGCTAACTCCTCTAGACCAAAGCTGCAATCAGTAGATTAAGTATTCTTCTGCATGCATTCTAAACTTAATATTGCTTGTCGAATGTAAGAATTGAATGGACAATTTGTTTAAAATCCTTAGTATATTAATTAATTTATTCAGAAATCTTCTGAATGGCTATTATGAGATTGATGATATTCAAAAGCAGTAAAACTTGTATATATGCATAAAATTCATAAAATGATTTTGCTTGAGATTATCTAATTTTATATTCACCATAATTCAGTAAAAAAGTAGACTATCTCCTACTTAAGATAAAGAAGCTGATAGAGGAGAAACCAACCAACATGCACATCTTTCTATAATTAAGTAATAGACAGAATGTGAAAGTAATCTTAAGATGTTTGTGATATTTCTGTTAATTTTGATGATTTTTTGTTGTTTGCTTGTTTTACTACATTGTTAAGAGATACTCAGTTAAAGATATGTCATCCTCAGAACTTAACTCATGATAAAAAAAGCCACCTGCCATTGCCTGAGTCAGCCTTAGGATACAGTATATTTCTGAACAACACAGAGAAAAATCAATGCATTTTACAGTCAGAAGTCCTGGGAAAATCAGCTGCTTTTTATTTCTTTAAGCTAATATATAATGATTTCAGGTCTTCTGACTAATGAAGCAGAGAATGCAACGTTTCCCCCTAAATGATGCTATTTAACACACCTTCTTGAAATTTATCAGAAACAGAGAGAGAGCGGTCTGTGTGTCCACTTAGTAAAATGGGCTCTCTGAATGCTTGTGTGTTTTTTGGTAAACCTGAGGTTCTGAAAGACAAAGAAAATAGTCAAAGTTACATGATTAATTAATAATGGGAATCAAGTCAAGGATATTCCTGCCCTTCTCTTATTTGATCTGTCTTCTAAGCAATAATTAGCTAGTCAAAGAGATGGTAGAACTCTTCATCTCTCTAGCCTGTGCATCAAGCTCTCTGTGAATCCTCAGTAAATAGGTGTTGAATTGTCTGTGTAGATGAGTTTTTCCTTCTCCTGTTAAATACTGGCATTTGCAGTGTAATTGCTCCATTCCATGAGATGGGAGTTTTAAAACTGGACCAGCCAGGAATGGTCACTTTGGAAACCTACAGGATTGGTTTCAAAAGCTTGTCTCTGACAGCCGCATCTAGGGTGTAAGTACTACAAGTTTAAAGAATTTCCAGTGAACTCACAGACTGTGATGCGGTCTGTTCTATTTGCACACATATGCCTGCACCCTCATGCTTATGTGCATGACTAACAAGGTGTTGTCATTTTTAGTGTATTTGTTTGCCAATGTTTTATTATAGACTAAAATCTGTCCTTAAAATTTCTATTCTTTTTCCTGTATCTTGTCTTGGGACAAACATGTAGTTTAGTTATTTAACAATGTTTTCCAATTATAGCCATTTAAACACAGGCATTTAAATTATTATTTAAATAAAGCTACTGTACTGCATTTTCTTCTAAAAGTACCATCCTTCTACCCTCCAAAAGCAAAACTAATATAGAGACCAATAACATATTTCCCACCTTCTATGAAATTTCAATTTCTATATCAACACATACATAAAACGTACATACACATATATAAAATTACATATCAGAGAGGCAAATAAATATTAAGTTTAAACTAATGTTAAATCTATCAATGTCAATTGAAGTTAAATAGCAAATTTCTTGGTATATATAGATAATTGCTAATAAAAATTCATGCATAATTAAACTAATTGTCCTGGACTTTTTTTCCAACTAAAAGAGTATTGCAGCGAGTTTTGACATGCCGGTAAGCTCAGTACTTGGAAGGCTGAGACAGGAGGATCAAGGTTCCAGACCAACCTCAACAATTTAGTGAGACTCTCGGAAACTTAGTGAGACCCTGTTTCATAACAAAAATTAAAGAGTAATGGGAGTGTAGCTTGTAAGTAGAATGTCCTTGGGTTCAATCTTCAGTACCACACACACGAAGTGAGTTTTGCAAAGAATCTTATACCCTTAAAGATGTGTTACATTTAAATATGATTCAATATAAAATTATATGTGAAAATTTAAAAATACTCTCCATAAATGTGTCTGTCCATGTATAAAATATATATATATATATATATATATATATATATATATATATATATATATAGAGAGAGAGAGAGAGAGAGAGAGAGAGAGAGTGAGTGAGTGAGTTTGATAGGACACATTTATGGAGAGTATATATAAAATAGTATATATAAAATATATTAATCTGGATGAATACAATTAGACATGAGATGACATACAGAATGGGAAAAAATATTTGCAAACTATTCATCTGATAAGAGGTTAATATTAAAGCTATACGAGAAACTTAAACAATTCAATACCAAGAAAACAAATAACCTGGTTAATAAATGGGCAAAAGAATAGGCATTTCTCAGAAGAAGGCATACAATGGCCAACAGTTATATGAAAAAATGTTCAATATCACTAATCAGGGAAGTGTAAATTAAAACTAAAATGAGATATTACCTCATACCTGTTAGAGAAATTGTCAAATAGACAAAAGACAGTTTTGGCAAGATTGTGACATAAAGGGAACCTTGGCACACAGTTAATGGGAATATAAATTAGTACAGTCATTGAGGAAAGTGGACTTAAGACTCCTAAAAAAATTAAAGATAGAACTACTATATGATCCAGTTATCCAACTATCAGATGTATATATACATATCCAAAGGAAATATAATCATTCTGTTGAAGAGATATCTGCAAGTCCATGTTTATTGAAGCACTATTCACAATAGCCAAGTTATGAACTCAACTCAAAAGTCTCTCAAGACATAATTGGATAAAGAAAATATGGTATATATGTAAAATGGACAGCTATTCAGTCATAAAAATGAGATCTTGTCATTTGAGATGACATAGATGAACGTGGATAACATTATGTTACATGAAATAAGACAAACATGAAAAGACAAATAACACATGACCTCACTCACTTATAGAATTTAAAATAATAGATCTCATATGAATAGATAGCAAAATGCTGGCTACCAGAGGCTAGGGCCATTGTGGAGGAGGGATGGGAGATGTAGGTCAAAAGACACAAATTTAGTTAGGAAGGAGAAATGAGTTCAACAGATCTATTGTACCACATGATAACTGTCATTAACAGCAATAGATGGTGTTCTGAACAATTTTGGTTAGATGTTAAGTGTTCTCAATATATAAAGTGATAACTATGTGAAGTAACATATTAATGATCTACATTTAGTATTTTCATAATATATACATATATATAAATCATTCTATACATCAATTTTGTCAACTAAAAATACTAGAAATATATTTTTTTTAAATTGAATGCTCTACTCTTCAAAAAAATAAAAAAGTGTAAAAGGTCTCTCACATCTGGACCTGGTGACACACACTCGTAATCCCAGCATTTGGGAGGCTGAGACTGGAGGATCTGGGTTTGCGGCCAGTCTCAGCTACCTAGTGAGCCACTCCGCAACTTAGTGAGACCTTGTTTCGAATAAAAGAATAAAAAGTAGAGCTAGGGGTATAGCTTGGAGGTAGAATGCCCCTGAGTTCAATCCCCAGTACCTAAAAAAGAAAAAAAGGTCTCTCACAACAAACTAAGTTCCAAGATGACAGTGATATTTTTCTCTGTTGTTCACTATTATATCTTCAACGCCTCACTCATTATCTGGTCTACAGTAGGTGATCAACAAATGGTGGTTGAATTAGTTACCAATAGTACTAATCTTAAGGAACTTTAATGGCAATAATTACTTTGTGGTAGACATTACCTTAGCAGTGGTGATTGGAAGATGAATTTGACATGTATCCTGCCCTCATGGACCTAACAGTGTTGATCCTGATATAACTTCATAAAGTAAGCCTCACTTTCAATTATTTCAGTAATTTTTACATAAGTTAAAAAATAAACTATAGATGTTTTGAGCCAGGAAGCTAAATGTGTAAACCTGAAGCAGCATATTAATGATCTTAGCCTTCTGCTTTATCCTCAGTTAAAAAAAATATTTAAGAGAGTTCAAAGGACATCAGATATATCTCTTGATTTATAAGTACTAGAAGAGATATTAGGAAAGGAATTCCTGGATTAGGGTGGGGGCCATGAGGAAATTGCTGAGTCAGGTTTTTTGTTTTTGTTTTTCTTTTTTTTTTTTAAGCTCTTGAATGTTCTGCTCTCAAAGTCCACAAAAAGGGCATACAATTTCTTTGATCTCTAGAGATACAAACAAATAACTATTATGAACTTTTAACACTGAGTTGTGCCTGGTATTTTGGACACATACCAGTTACAACAAGGACTATAGTAAAGCCATACTAATAAAAGGCCAAAGATTGGAACAACTGTCATTACATTGCAGTTCTTTAAGTAAACATGTTACTGTAGGTAGGTAAGACCCTCACAGATGCACATGACTTTAAATCATCTATTTCTGCTCTGGGAATATATTTTAAGGAAACAATCTCAAATAAGGACAGAAATATTTAAGGAAAAGCTATAACTGCAAGTATCAAATTTTCAACACATATTCATATCATGACTAACAACCACATAAAATAGTTAATAGTTATAAATGCAAAACATTTCTTGCATCTGATAATTTTAGTGGAAGATGACTTCATAAAAATATTTCTCTTTCTCAAACTATTGTGTAAGTTCATAGAAACCAAAGACATATTTTTTAGTGACCTGGACATTCTTCCCCCCTTTGGAAAAGAGATGGTGCAATACTTTAATTTGAGGAACATTGTTTATTTTAAAGTGTAACATCAACTATGTAATATATGTGAGTCCTAACAGAAAAAAAAAAAATCCTTCCATGGGAGAAAAAAATGTCAAAATCATTAACAATTGTATATGCTCTTTACCACCCAAAATAAAAAAGTTATAAAACCAGTAAATGTACGTTTAAATCTTATCAAATTTATTGGTCATTTCTTGAATGATACAGTCTAAGTACATTTCATTTACTTTTCCTATCTTTTTCTTAGAATTGCTTTTAGTGAATCAACTCTATAGCTATTAGATCATTTTCCAATTTACAAGTTGGACAGATCTGTTGAGAACATTTTAATGTTTTTGTGATCTTTGAGCATATGCTTGATAAAATTATAGTAAATTACTCACTTATTAACCTTATGCTTTTTTTCCATGCAAAATAAAATATTTCTGATAGTCTAGATGAAAGTGTATTATAAAATAGGAATTATTAACTCCATTACTATTAGGATTAACAATAGTTGTAATTATAGCTTGAGCAATGAAGGAATTTGATTCTCCATAGGGGAAAAAAAGCATAAAAAGGGAGAGTATCTTAATGAGCCATTTAATTTGTTAGGGCATTTTACTTGTGAGTTTGGCATTATCATCGCTATTTTCAGATGAGAAAATGAACATAGAGAAGTTAACAAATGTGATCAAAATTGTACATAAAGTTGTATAGAAATGACTGTCGGGATTTGAATTTAGACTATTCATCCTCAGATACACTTTTTTCAGTCATCATTATATCTGCCTCTCAAATCTCTTTGAAAACGTGGCCAAGTCATATTGCCCAAGGCAGCCCATGATTTCCAATATGGGCTTCACATGTCACATCTTACCCTTCTTCTGCCATCTATTTCTACCCAAACCAGCTTCCTCATCATTAATCTGGAGACTCAAACCTCACCTGATACATATTTTTTCTTCAACTCAAAAAAAAAAGAAAAGAGGCTTGTAATCTCAGTACTTGGGAGTCTTAAGCAACTTAGCAAGGCCCTCTACAATTTAGTGAAAACTTCTTTCAAGATAAAAAATAAAATATATCTGGGTTTGTATCTCAGAGGGAGAATGTCCTGGAATTCAATTCCTAGTACCACAAAAGAAAAAGAAATGCATTTTCTCATTTTCTATTCCAAGTTGACTAGTGTGGGCCACATGTATTAGATATTGAGAAGTATACAGTTAAGATAGAAATATTCCTTAGAGTCATATTATGATCTGCTCTTCAAATGATCTATTTTCAATATGCTCTGAAGACGTGTTTAAAATAAAACCTGAAAAAACTGGTGAGAACAGTCCCTCAGTGCCGAATGACTAAGAGAAAAGGATTGCATGCACCTTCTCTCTCTATTGTATCTCTATTTCTATCTCTGCATGCCTACAGGTCTATATTTTGCCATCAATCTCATAGACTTCAAAAGCAATGCTGGTTTTCAGTGGTTGTTCCTGTAGCAACATTAGCCAAGTGTCATTGCTGGTTCAGTGCTCATTTTAAAAGGCCAGTAGCCCATTTCCTTTTGTGTTACAGGCTTGGGTGCACAGGAGAGAAGCTAAAGCTTTGTTGGCACACATATGAGTGCCTCCTCTCAGAGGTTACCTAAGGAAACAAGAAATTGGGACCCAGATACATGTCACTTTCACATCTTCAAAAACAAAGCTCCCTATGTCTGCCTAAGGGAAGGGAGGTTTTTCTTTTACTTCCAAGGATAAGTGTCTAGCCCAAGGCTAAAATTTTAAAAATGTAATTCTGCAGTGCCACCTCTTCATCAGAGTGCTCTAAGGGGCAGCAGTTATTGTTAGTGCAAGTCTTGTGTCAGAGAAGTACCAGAACAAGTGTGCTGAATCTAACTGGACCACCATAGAAGGAGTGAGTACGGATGGGTTTGCAGACAGAAAGAACTATATTTTTATCTGAGTTCTGTCTTTTAGTAGTGGCCTCAGATTACAGTCTTCTGGAAGTAGAGACTAAGACAAAGATTTGATAAAAGAGGATCTCAAGAAGGGTGAATAGAAGATGTATTCATAGGCAGATTACAGCTCTGAGTAGCTGAGGCTCAGCCCCATTGGTAAACTCTCAGAGAAAATGTAGAGAATGCTCAGAGTTGTACAAGGAAACAGCCGAAGAATCTGGATACTCTCTATCCAATTTCTTTCTACTAATGTCTGATATTGCTCCTAAAGGTGTTTACTACCTGTCTTTTTCTGCCCTATGGTATGAACAGGGTGGAAAATAAAATAGGTGAGAAGTTGTAGTAGGGCCTTATTAACACTGAAATAGTGAATATGATGCAGATATAGGTGGGGCCCTGCTGTACCAAGTAGAGACTTAACTTCTCTCACTTTCTACTATAAAATGGGAGCAATCATTTAGTATTTCACAAAGTACTTTTTGAAAGTTAGTTGAAATAGCATGAGTCTATTATCTAACATAGTGCCTAATACTAATGGTTACAATACAGAAAATATAGCTGCATTTCACATATAAGGAATGGTTGAAAAACGTGTGTGTGTGTGTGTGTGTGTGTGTGTGTGTGTGTGTGTATGTGTGTTTTACCGGAGATTGGACCCAGGGGCATTCTACCTCCGAGCTACACCCCCAACCCCTTTTTATTTTCTTGTAAAACAGTCTCACTAGGTTGCTGAAAGTCTGGCTTAATTGTTGAGGCTGTCTTCAAATCTGTGATCCTCCTGTCTCAGCCTCAAGTACTGGAATAATAGGCATGTGCCACCAAGCCAGACCAAAATATAACTTTAAACATGTCAAGGACACACTACAAAAAATGTTGAAGCAATCAATTCTGTAGCCCATAAGATGAAAATTCTTGCAAAATAATAATTGGAGTGCATTTATCTGGGAAAGAAGTGCTTCATTTGCAGGTGAAGACTGTCACAGGGGTAAATTATGGGTTCATTCTGAAGTAGCAAATGTGCATTAACTCCTGGGAAGAGAAAAGGCAGATACAAGGAAGGAGGAAATGAATTATAAAGCTTCTTGATGAGTAATTGTAAGACCTTGAGAAAAGACTAAGGGTTATTATGGTGCCTCATGCTAACTGTGGTTATGCCCATATTGAGCAAGCAGGTCAACTTATTTGACCAAGAAAAGAAAGAAACTAATATTAATGGGGAAGAGCCCTGAAACAATGAAGTTTACAGTAGTCCTCTTGGGGCATGAACATCTACATACACCTATTTACCTAGAAGAGTAAATCTGTGCATCATACAGTATGCAGAAGCAATGCCTACATCTTGGCTTAAGTTATCAATATGTAAAAATAGGATTCTTCCTTGGGTTCCATAGTAAATAGGCAACTACCTTTCCATGTAGAACAAAAAACAATACAAAATAAACTATGATACAAAACCATAAAGAAGAACAAAATTATGTCATTTTCAGGGAAATGGATGGATCTGGAAAACATTGTGTTAAGTGAGATCAGTCAGTCACATAAAGTAAAAATTGTATGTTCTCTCTAATATGTGGAAGCTATGCAGAAAGTGGGTCATAAGAAGGACTGTAGACAAAGAAGGAGAAACCTTAGATGAGCAAAGCAGGTGACTTAACTGAAGGCGATGGGAGGGGTATACCCTAATGCACATGATGTACTTTCAGAAACATATCAAAGTCAATCACTAAATTGAACTTGTGAAAGAGGGAGGGGGAAGGGAGTGGGGCAGGAATTGGGGAAGGGTTAAATGAGAGATGTGTGCATGTATGCCTTTACCAGCTTGTGCCTAACAAAGATGCATGATTATAATTCACCAATTAAAAAAAAGTTAAAAAAGAACCTCAGAAAAAAATATGCCAAAGACATAACCATAGTGTACAAGTTGATTGTTTTAATATGGAATACATCCATACAATGAACTATATAACCAATTAAAATAGAAAAAGCTATTGCTGTGAAAGTTTGGAAGAAAAAAATAGGAATTAATATTTATAATAGTAACTACTGGTTATGTGCATGGAGGTAGTAAGGTACATGGAAGTGAGAATAATACTCTGGAGCCAGCACTTTGGGGTTGGAAACACTAGTTCTGCTACTTATTATCAGTTTGACTTTGAGCAAGACATTTATGTGTTATAAACTTCAGTTTCCTTATCTTTAAAATGAGATTATTGTAGCTGGGTGTGTTAGTGCACACCTGTAATCCCAGTACTCGGGAGACTGAGACAGGAGAATTGTAGATTGGAAGTTAGCCTCAACTACATAGCAAGACCCTCTTTCAAAGTGAAAAAAAAAAGACTGGGAATGTGATGCAGAGGTAGAATGCTCCTGGGTTCCAGGTCCCATTCCTAGTTCAAAAAAAAAAGAAAGGAAGAAAGAAAGAAAAAAAGGAAAGAAGGAAGGAAGGAAGGAAGGAAGGAAGGAAGGAAGGAAGGAAGGAAGGAAGGAAGGAAGGAAGGGGAAAGAGAAAAAGAGAATGATATTGTCAAAGAAAACTTTTTTTTTTTTAATAAAGAGCAAGCAATTGAAATAGTGTCTGGAATATGGTAGTGGCTACTTAAGTGTTAGCTTTGATCATTGTGCAGTCGATTTTAGATAAAGGGTTTTCTGAATACCATTTAATCATATTAATTTTATAAACTAAGAGTAGTGTCAGCCAGGCATGGTGGTGCATGCCTGAAATCCCAGTACTTGGGAGGTTGAGACAGGAGGATCAAGGTTTGAGGCCAGCCTGAATAACTGAATGAGGCCCCCAACAACCTAATGATACCCCATTTCAAAAAATAAAATAGAGCTGAGTATGTAACTCAGAGTAGAATGGTCCAGAGTTCAAACTCCAAACACACACACACACACACACACACACACACACACACACACCACACAGTAGTGCCATTTTAATTATATAGATAGATAAATGTCATTTTGAGACATTATTTTAACTTTCTCAATTTAAAAAAAATTAACTGAGATAAATTTTCTTCTATATGACTAATACTTTGAAAAATTAGACAAAGCAAGAAAAAAATTCAGAATCATGCCTTTGTTGTATATGTAAACTTGACAGAGAGGCTTAGAATTTTCTGTCTGAAAAACAGTCAATTAGGGCTTGCAAATCCATACAAAATGTTCCATCTGTGTTTGGTGTGGTTGATAATATAATCATGATTGGAGTTAAATTTTGCCTGATATTGAAAAAGACTGGAAAAAATAAACTCTCTAACAGCAGACATTCCCTTATATAAGGTTGAAATACCTACTTCAAAGAACATGACCTTTATATCATGTTATCTTTTAATTTTTTTTCCCACCCAAGAATCTCCAAAAATCTCTTAGTTCCTCAGACCAAGTTAAAACGCAAGGGATACAAACTAGCAATTGTACAATTGAACCTGGGTGTTCTAAGAAGTGGGCTATGAAAGTCTAGAAAAGCAAGTGGCTAATTCCAACAGGCTAAAGCTGGAAAAATTCTTCTGGAAGAACACTTTTACCTTGAGGCTGTGAAAAGGAATTTAAGCTATCATTCTTCTATAATGAGTGTTTTATTGATAGTGGATTTAAACCTCCTTTGCTCAATTACCTTTTGTTTTATTTCCTTTGAAACCCTTCATTCTCTACTTGGCCATCCACTCAGTTATCTGTTCCAAAAAGAAGTCATTAAATAAATGCAGCAGTAAGCAGTAAATAAACTCAAAATGA
>PVLC010017165.1:22118-34322 GCA_004027655.1 Graphiurus murinus
GGTACTGAGGATTGAACTCAGGGGCATTCTACCTCCGAGCTATACCCCCAGCCCTATTTTTTATTCTTTATTTTGAAACCGAGTCTCACTAAGTTGCGGAGTGCCTCACTAGGTAGCTGAGGCTGGCCGCGAACCCGGATCCTCCGGTCTCAGCCTCCCGAATGCTGGGATTACAAGCGTGCGCCACCACGCCCGGCTAAAATGTTTATATTTATTTTTACAAAGCAATTGACATCTAATTAGCATACTGAGAACTGCTTGTGTTTAGATATTAATTATATATCTTTAAAAATATTATCAAAGTTATTCACTTAGAATGAGCATATGCATAACCATAATTAACGTATACTACTCCATGATTCACTTCTCAAATAATTGTTAGTACCATGACCATAGACATTTGTTCATTCAATTAGTCAAATATCAGAAATCAATTATTCCCCTAAAATAGATTTAAGATCATTCTAGCCCAATGATACCTGGTCTTTTTGAACTACTTGCTCTAAAATACTAAACCCAAGGTTCTCAAGGTATGTGTCCCCATATCCAAAATTAGCCTTGCCTATGAGCCTCTTCCAATTTGCAATACCCCAATAATATTTTGATTATGTTATATTTCCTCTCTATTCCTCTCTCTCTCTCTCTCTCTCTCTCTCTCTCTCTCTCTCTCTCTCTCTCTTTCGATAGAACCTAGGGACATTCTAACTCTGAGCTATGTCCCCAGCCCAATTTAATTAATTTTTTTTAAATTTTAAAACAGGGTCTCAATAAGCTGTGGAGGGCCTCTCTAAGTTGCTGAGGCTAGCCACAAACCTGCAATCCTTCTGCCTTAGTCTCCCAAGCACTGGGATTATAGGTGTGTGCCACCATGCCAGGCTAGATTGGTTCTTCTTATATTGTATTATAATATTTATTTGCAAATTGACGATTCCCAGTAGACTATGAACAGCCCCAAAATAATGCTGAAGTATTTATTTCAGTTTACATCCCCAGTTCATAACAGGATTTTGCAGAATATAATACTAGCCATAAAGTCTTTAAAAAGAATACATTATTGCCTGGTGTGATTTCCTGGTGAACTATACCTCCTCAAATAGTGCTAACTTATGCAAAAGTTCAGCTTTGGCATTAGACAAATATAGGCTGAGAAACATGGCTCTGCCCCATGCTGGCTAGCAGGAGCTGATCGTGTAACACAGCCTCAGACACCTCACCTCTAAAGCAGGAGTTATATTGCCTACCTTGCACAGTCATAGCGAGCACATCATGAAAATATAAAAAGAGCCTTGCCAAGGTTTGTGGCATGAAGTGAGCAGTCGGGGCATGCAATTTTCCCTTATGTCTTTTGATGTAGAAACACATTAAACCTTATCGATGTAGTTGCCTCTGCAGATAACCCACACCAGACTCAAGAATTGGTTCCCCAGCATAGCACTTGTCCTGTGTCTGATAGAAGGAAGCATAAAGGTGGAGGTGGTCTAGTCTGCACTTAGAGGAATCTTCCTGTTACACAACTCTGGGGAAACATCTCACTGACTCAGTGGAAGTTGCTTGGCCCTATGTGTATGTGGCTTGAAGTTGCTTGGGTTTCAGTAGCTCTGTCTGTCTCCCTATGTCCTAGGAGTATGGTGTGTTTTCCCTGACTCAGAACCTTCACTTTTGGGAAGAAGGTAAAAATAGTCTGACAACTTTTTTTTTTTTTTTTTTTCTATCAAATGGAAGAAAGTACAGCTGAGCCAGCTCTTAGGATGAAATCATCAAGCAAACCAAGTACACATGCTAGCATTTCTATGGCTGCCCCGGGTGAGGAAAACTCAGAAAAGCAAAAGGGAAATGTTAGGATTCATGCCCATGGGACCACTTACTGAGTGTAGCATAGAACAGGCATTGTCTCTTTGATAGCATATTGAGAGAGGGAGGTCAGTCTACCTGTTTAGGTTGCTTCCAGTGACTTTTCAAGGCCTTCTGTCTTTGTCATTTTGTGTTTGTGTGTTCAAAAGTAATTTCTAAGGTTATGTGTGTGTGTGTGTATGTGTGTGTGTGTGTGTGTGTGTGTGTGTGTGTGTGTGTGTGTGTGTGTGTTTTACCGAGATTGAACTTGGGGATGTTCTACCTCTGAGTTATACTCACAGCCTTTTTAAAAAAATTTTTTTTACTTGGAAGCAGGGTATTGCTAAACTGCTGAGGCAGGTTTAGAATCTGAGATCCTCCTGCCTCAGCTTCTCAAGTACTGAGATTATAGGCATGCTTCCCCATACCTCGCTATTTGTTCCTTTTGTAAATCCCTCCCCTTGAGTCTAGGCTAGATTTAATGAGTTGCTTGTATGGACAGAATTCAGCAAAAGGAATGGGATAGGACTTCTGAGACTAGACTATAGAAAGTGTCTGACTCACATCTTTTTTCAGCATCTCCTGCTTTCTCACTTGTTCATTCTGTTGTTTTGTGAGCTGTTTTCTGGAGGAGTCCACATGACAAGGAAAGGGAGGATGCATCCAGTCAAAAACCAGATAGAAACTGCAGGTCTCAGTCTAGCCCCTCTAAAGGAAGTCTATCTTCCCCCCAAAATGTTTTTGAAATAAATACATATTAAAAAAAAAACCCAACATGTCAAATTTTGTGAGATGCAGTAAAACAGCGTGCACAAAAAAAAATTTAACATTGAATTCTTATTTTAGCAAAAAAAATTATAATTTATAATCAACAACTTTAGGCTTCCAACTTAAAAAAAAACCTAGAAAAATAAGGGAAAATGAATTCAAAGCAAGAGGAAGAAAAGAAGTCATTAAGATAAAAACAAAATCAACAAAATAACAACAGAAAAATATAGAGAAAATCAGAGACCAAAAGCTATGTTTCCCAAAAAAGATAAATCAATAAGCATCTCATAAGACTGAAACAGATGAAAAGAAACAAATAATCAATATTAGTAGTGAAAGAAGGAATATTACTATATACCCCATAGACACTAGAGAATTTTAAGGGAATGCTACAAACTCTATGCATTTAAATTTAACAATTTCCATGAAATGCAGCAATTTCTAAAAAGCTATAAACTAGCAATTTTCAGTACAAATTTAAAAAAATGACAGTCCTACAATTATTAAAGAAATTCAATTTTTAAAATATTGATTTTTTTTCCAATCCTTTACAGAGGTTGTTAAGAAATGTTTCCTGAATGCAGTGCCCAGTAGCCAATGAGGGAACTGAGGAGTGATCTACTCAGTCTAATAAATGATGCTTAGGGTCAAAATGATCTAAGATCAGCTCACGGGTTATCTCCAAAGTTCATAACCAACAGTACAGTGTCCATTTTCCTGAATTCCTCCTTTTCATGATTTCTCCCATACCTCATTTCTCCCATTTTACTCCCTGGGCTCCCCTTTGGGTCCTTGACTCAGAAAACTGGAATGTTTTTATTCTCTTCTGCCATAAACATCCAGTAAATATACATGTGTCTTGGGCCAAGTGGCAGAAGAAAAGAGAGAAGGAAAAATGGTCAGGAAGTTCACCCCATCCTCTTTGGACCATTGTTTCACTTTCCAGTTTGGGGTACCTGTGGACTTTTCTAGCTTGGAGAGTAAGAGGATAGAATAAAGAAAAAATAATAGAAATCAGCAGATTTTTTTTTCCATGCCCTAGAAGCCTCAGGGAGTATGTTTCTGCAACTCATGTGAAAATTGCAGGACTTCCTCTTTTCAGCCCCCTCTGTCTGAGATAAAGCCCATGTTCCAGGTTTGGGTTGCCTGAGCTCCCGAGACATGAGAGAAAGAGGAAGAAGATTATCTCAATGGCACTTAAATTCTGTTTTTCTTCTGAAATCTCTCTGTGATTATTTCTTCAGAGTCCTCAAATACTTGCTACAGGTATTCTGTTCAGGTTTTATAACCACATTCAATGGGGAAAAGGAGACCATATTTTTCTTTTGACATGAAAATGTGTCTCAAAATTAAAGTATTTCTTAATATTTTTGGATGCTATCTTTTGTATTAATATCTTTTGTATTATCACCCAAAATACTTTAAAAATTTTCGAAATACACATCTACTTTTTAAAAGTGTATGTTCTACTCCTAGGAAAAATGTAATACACCTAACCATAACATGCCCTGATATGGTACAACTTAAGACTGGTATAAATATTTTCACAAGACGAAGGTGCATTTTATTGTCTAAATAAAATATTATGATAAATACCAGGATAGATTTTGCTTGCCTATTTCTTGTGGGATATCACCAAAAATTATAGTACAAAAAATGAAAAATAATGCTCCTTTGATGAATGTTGGTTATTCTGAGATTTATGATCTAGGATTTTGGACTTATAAGGGGTCTGGCTCACCCATCTGAACTATAGTTACTTGTCTGTATTGAGCAACCAAGCTTTAACTCAACAATAATATTCGCCAGATGCTTGGGGTATAAAAAAGAATTAAAGTCATCAAAATCAATATGAGCTTATTTTTGTAGAAAACTGTACTTCATAAATAGCAATTCCGTCTTCCAAGCTCAGAACACAGAATTCTCTTATTCTGAAATTTGTCAAAGTGCTTACTGATTCTCTCATCCTCTCTCTCTCTCTCTCTCTCTTTCCTCTCCTCTCCTCTTCTCTCCTCTCCTCTCCTCTCCATTTTTCTCTTCATGCCTCACATTTAAAATTCAGTATATTAAAAATATACACATATTAATACAATTAGTTAAACGCAGTGGAATAAAAATCATTGTGTTGGGGCCCATGTTAATATATGTGATATGTTTCTAATATTTTTTCTTTCAAATTAAGGATTAAAATTGAGATAGAGTCCAGGTTTAGTGGAGTGTGGAGAATGAGGTGACCAATCTTACCTGACAAAGTCAGAATTTTTTTTTTTTTTTTCTGATTTAGCTTTGTTTGGATATCCTGTCACATACAATTCTTGGATTCTGAATTATATGATGATCTTCATAAAGAAAGTAATCTGATGTGGCTTTTGAAGGAATTGTAGGGTATGTTTAAGTTAGGGACATTTCCTGCAGTAGAAACAATATGTGGGTACACACACACACACACACACACACACACACACACACACACACTCAAATTATTGAGAGTGTCAAATGGTAATTTGGCAAGGAACAAGGAGAAAGAGGTTATTCTAATCTTAAGTGACCCTTCATAGAATTTCACTACAAAAGACAGGGAATCTCCATAACATTTTATGTGTGTGTGTTTACAAGTGGGTTGGCATATATTTACATCCTTATTTTAAAAAGTAGAAATAATCAATTGGATGGAAAGTTGCCAGAAATAGTTTGGAGAGTTAATAGATTATAACAGTATTCTAGAAAGAGAAAACAATCCCAAATGAGCAAGTTCATTAGTTAATTTTTATTTTATTTATTTATTTATTTATTTATTTATTTATTTATTGCGGTACTGGGGATTGAACCCAGGGGCATTCTACCTCAGAGTTATACCCTTAGTCCTATTTTTTATTCTTTATTTTGAAACAGGGTCTCACTAAGTTGTGGAGGGCCTCACTAAGTAGCTGAGGCTGGCCACGAACCCAGATCTTCCGCTCTCAGCCTCCCAAATCCTGGGATTTCAAGCGTGCAGCACCACGCCTAGCTTTAGTTAACTTTCTAAAATGTGTTATTTAAATTAAGTTTTCAAATTTTTCAATATTATTAAATATTTTATTTTATATTTGTGTTTTAGAATAACGTACACTATGGCTTTCATATATAGATTATGAAAATGAAGTTTTTTCTTGCATTTGTATGCACTTTGAGAATTTTCAGAAGAAAATACCAGAAAAGTTATACTACAGCAAGTCCCTTTAACCCACTGAGTTTCTTTTACTGTGTTTCTTCAGTAGGGATAATAATATCCTCCCATCTGGACACTGGGAGTGATGTCAGGGTTGTTTAGTTGGAATTGAAACTTATTTATTTCTGAGTCTTGCTTACCAAGGATCAGAGAAAGAAACGGAAAAAGAAATCATATGAATCATCGTCTTAGAAAGCTTTAGGATTGATCCATGGAAATCAGGATGGGGCCATGTCTGAAGAGATGAAGGGAGAGCTGTGAAAGAACTGAGGGGCTGGCTGTTCCACTAAGTGAAGTAGAAATAAGGGCTCTGAAAACAAGCACCATTTTGGCCATTGTGGGGTTGCTCATTTGTATTTTTAGGAAGGCAAAGTCTTGGCTTTCATCATCAGGCTACTAACAGCCTGTGCATTATAGGCTACTTTAAATGCAGAGGTATGAAGGGAAAGCACTAATAGCTTATAAATACTTGGAAAGAGGAGAATACATTTTTCTTTTCTTCTTTTTCTGAGATACAGTTATCACCTTGCTTCCCAGGCTGGCCTAGAACTCACAATCTTCCTGTCTCAGCCTCCAGAATAGCTGAGATTGGTGTTCACTACTGTGCCAAACTATTTTTTGCTTTGATGGCTAATCTACTTTTATTTGATGGTAAATCTCTAGTTTACCTAGGGAACGTTAAAAGAACACAATATAATTAATACTATAGATTCTATTAATATAATAAAATCAATATTAAGCAATGATAAAATATTTGATAAAGTTAATGAAGCAAATACAGGTTTAACACTAGCTTTTCTCTGTTCCAACAATATGCTTCTGAAATTTATATTGATTTTTTTTTATTTCCAAGGAATTATTGTTTACAAATCTGCATCTGGCTCTTGTGCTAATATTTAAGAATACATACACAACAATAACAACAACAAAAATTCTTGACCTTGGCACTCTAGATAGGAAAGCTAAAGTATAATAAAAATACAAACAATAAATTCAGTTGTATGTAGGCTAAAATTGAAAAGTATGTTAGAATGTAAAATTAAGCAAAATTGCAGGAAATGAGTGCAAAGGAATTGCAGTTTTAAACAGAGCAATCATACTCCCAAGCTACTATAATCAAATCAGTTTGACATTGGTATGGAAATGAGTTTAAATGTTCAGGGAAAAAGAACAAAGGACCCAGAACTGGATCTATCCATATAATAATTTAATACATAATAGAGGTATTATTTTAATTCATTGTAAAGTGAGGTGCCGTATTTATTAAATGAGGCTGGAACAATCTCTCTCCATCTGGAAGTAAATAAAAATAGGTCACTCTCTCATACTATGCGGAAACATAAAAATAATTTAGAATGGAGAACTAAATGTAAAAATAATGCTAATAAGATAAAAAGGATATAAAAATTCTCATAAAACTAGGAAGTGAATACATCTTTCATTCAATACATTCTCATTAAATCTTGCTTATATCAGGTATAAATTTATGTGTTTTGTGGCATAGAATTAAATACATAAAACTCCATGTTTAATAAAAGGCCAGCAATAAATACCAAGCAAAATAAATAATTTAATGGTCTACTTTATTAAGAAGTAGCAAGTGCTGTGAAAAAAAAAAAAAGGAATGAAGAAAGCAAAGTAATGAAACAGAGATTGTGAATGCTGGTGTCAGGAGGCACATGGAGAGACAGAGGCCAGGTGGTGACACTAAGTAATACTGTAAGTGGCACCCAGTGAAAATGTGACATTGAGGCAAATACGTGACAAAAGGGACCAGATGTCTTGGAGGAGAGAAGTCTAAGCAGAGTCAAGAATTGGGGCAAACTTTTTTTTTTTTTTTGAGCTTTTTACTTTTATTTTATTTGGTACTGGGGATTGAGCCCAAGGGCATTCTACCTCTGAGCTACACCCCCAACCCTTCTTTTTTTTATACTTTTATTGGTGCATTACAATCTCACATCATAATGCAGTTCACAGTGATAGTGACATACATTCACAAGACAATTGGTGAACTTTCCCCCAGCTCCCTCCCCATTCCTCCCTTCCCTGTACAGGATATTGAGATTGATATTGGTATTTTTTTTTTGCTTTTTTTTTTTAGCATGGATTTTTATACATTTCTTGGGTACAACAGGGTTAATCACATATCTTTGTTGGGTACAAGCTAGTATAGGTAAAGACATCCATGCACACATTTCTCAGTAACCCTTTGGGGCAAACTTTTAACATATGTGTTTAGCTGAAAAAAAATATATATATATATATATAATTTATTTATATATATTCATATATAATATTATATATATATTGGAGACTGAACCCAGGTGTGTTCTACTTCTGAGTTTCACACTCAACCCTATTTTATTTTTTTTTTTTTATTATTTTGAAACAAGGCCTCACTAAGTTGCAGAGGCTGGCCTCAGACTGCAGTTCTCTCTTAGCCTCCCAAATACTGGGATTACAGGTGTGCACCACTGGGTCCAGCTATGTAACTAAGATATTTAAGGCAAAGCAAGTTACCTATAACCATGGTATAAATTAAAAATAGCTATAATCCTAATTGCTGCATGTGTCTTCAATAAGTGGAGGGGGATTGAGAGCTACACTGGACTCAGGTCATACAGAACACAGTAGTTTATTTTCAAAACTCCATGTATAACCATTCTGTCAAGAAAACTAGAAATTGAACTTTGATAATAGAGATTAGACATTTTACTCTGTTATAACGCCATACAAAGGAAATAGATAACTGTAGATTTGAAAAAATATATACTTGCCACACATAAGACCAACTATATTTATACTATGCACTAAATAGAAAATATGTCAAGTATGTTGAAGATGATTCACAGAAAAAACAATCTAACAGCTCAGCAGACATGAAGAGTAGCTTTTTGTAAATTCAAATAACAATGATTTATAAAGTACTTATAACCCTGGTACAAATTAAAATAGCTATAATCCTAATTACTGGCAAGCAAAGATATATTTTGCTAATGGAAATATAAATCAATGTATTTTTAAATCAATTTATAAACTTCTAGTGATATTAATTACATTATTAAAATATGATTTTAGCTGATTGTGTTTTCACTTTCATAAGTCTTTTCATAAAAAATTATTTCAGGAATTGATTTAAAAGTCTTTTGACAGATTGTAAAACCTGACTCAGTATGTGTGTATGAAAAAGGACACATATGTGCACATATATTGATATAGATGTTTCTGCATAGATGACATTAAGAGGAAGATGCGTGATGTCTTTGGCATTGGCATCATCACCCTGTTTTAATTATAAATGTGTCTTTTTTGTTTTAGACATAATTATATAAATATTTTTATATATGAATTTCAAATAAATCTTATTTTGCATCGAACTTCAAGTGTATAAAACAATATTAATAAGTTTTGCTTTTCTCCAATATCCCTGTAGCATAGTTGTGGAAACTGAGGTCGCACAAAGTAGACAAATTTCCATAGTTAGTAAATACAAAATCAGGCAGAATGATCTCTAACCCTTTCTCTCTCTCTCTCTCTCTCTCTCTCTCTCTCTCTCTCTCTCTCTCTTTCTCTTCTCTCTCTTTCTCCCTCTCTATTTTTCTCTTTCTCTCTCCTTGTTTAACCATACCAATGTTCTTATTGGAAAAAGAGGCTGAGAACTTTTAATTAGTCATGTCTACATATAAAACTTAATTGTCTTCAGAGTCCATTTTAGATTTTTTCCATTATGTTCCCAGATTTCCCAACCTTTGTAAAGTTTATGTCTGAAATAAAGCTGCATGCAAAAGTTCTCTGGACTGGGGGCAAATTTTTTCCATGATTATTGTGTCGTATTTCCCATTACAGGAAACATCAGAGAGAAGCATCTTGTCAACAAATTGCTGTAGAGTGGAAATGGGAATTACTGGGAAATGCATGCAACCCAGGGACAAGTGACAAAGGACTGTGAAGGCATTGACGCCAGAGCATTCACATAAGGGGAAAAAAAAAAAAAAAAAAAAAAAAGAGGGAGAGAGAAGAAAGAGCACTTTGTCCCAGAAAGTTACAAAATAAAATACAAATATAAATGTCAACCACGATCCATAGATGTTTTAGATTTTATCCCAAGTGCAAAAAATAATAAAATCAACTTTGTTGAACACTGTCTTTAGGCAATAAAAATTACATTTATTTACAGCAGGCATCTTTAATCATCCTGATCTAAATTGTCTAGGTTTAAATAGATAAAACAGCCAAGCCCAAGAAAAGAGAATTAACTTGCCCAAGGTCACACAGTTAATTATCAGCATGGCCAGAACTAGACATGTGATTTCTGACGCTGTTATTCCCCCATCCTGACCTCACAGAATAATCTGGGGTGAGATATCTCATGACTATAGAAAATAGAAAATCTATAGTTACAGGAGCATAGGAAAAAATTAAAATAGTTTTCAAAATGTATACCTACCATAATACAAAAGACATTATCTGAAATATAGATATGTATTTTTTAAATTTTTTGTACATAGGTGAAGGGTATATGATTCACACGACCATTAGGAAATTATTTCTTGGAGGTGAAAGATAACTCACATACTAGCATCCTTTCTTTCTTTCTTTCTTTCTTTCTTTCTTTCTTTCTTTCTTTCTTTCTTTCTTTCTTTCTCTTTTCTTTGGTACTGGGGATTAAACCCAAGGGTGTTCTACGTCTGAGCTACACCCTCAGACCTATTTTATTTTCTTAGATTCACTCTAAGTTGCAGAGACTGGCTTTGAACCTGTGATCTTTCTGTCTCAGCCTCCCAAGTACTGAGATTATAGGTGTACACCACCATACCCGGCTTTCTGTATCTTTTAGACACAGAATTACAACTTGATTTTCATTTATCTTGGACCACCTTGGAATCATGAGAGTATATTTTTGAAAATCGTGTGGGTGAATGCTCAGTGAACAAATGAATGAATGTATCCTCCAATTACAAGTGGAATATATTTCCATCTGTGGGAAATCACTAGTGATTTCCCAAATTTTAATGAATAGAAATCCCCTCTTGTATCTGTGTGTGTGCATGTGAGAGACAGAGAGCAGGTGCATGTATGTAGGCACTGACAGTCAATTCCCCACTGTTCCCATCAAGAATTATGCACTCTCTATGACGCCTATACTAGCAGAAAGAGTTGATCTTCTTGAGCCTCAGCTGATCATCATTATTAAAATGTAACTTTTAGGAACCTACTGTGGGCCAGTTACTATTCCAGGTGCTAGGTAAGAATAAAAGATACTCAGGCAAAAATACTAGGCAAAGATACCTTCTCAACTTTTGCAGAAAAGACACAGATAAATTTAAGAAAGAGATGCCCAAAGAGCTGGAGTGTACAAAGAATCACTTCTGATCCATATTGTGAGGTGAGATCTGAAGGAAGAATATAAATTGTGCAGACAAAGAAGGTGAGTATAGGGGGAGTTAATAGAGAATTTAGAAAAACTCTCAGGCAGGTGGATCTGCATGTGTGAAGATGAATTAAATGTAGAAGAGAAGACATGTTGTGCATGTGGGATATTTGCATTTATTTGATATGACAGGAGAAGAAACAGAAAATCTGAGAAAGAATAAGATAAAGTCTGGAAAGATAGCAAAGACAGGATGAAACTTTGAATATAAGCAATGCCAACCCATTCAGAGGTATGTAAACCTAGCAACTTGAAGTCTATTAAGACTTCTGCAGGTTACTGAACAGTTTAAGAACAAAACAGTTGTATTCAGATTGCATTTAAAAAGATTGCTATGTCTACAGTGTAAAAAAATGGCAAGGTATATAGTACTGAAAGGAAGAAATGTGTTTCCTCATTTAAAAATTACCCTGAACCATAGTGGCGCACACATGTAATCCCAGCACTTGGGAGGCTGAGACAGAAGAATTGCAGGTTCTCAATTAGCCTCAGCAATTTAGTGAAACTCTTCACAACTTAGTGAGACTCTGTTTCAAAAGAAAAAAAAAAAAAAAAAAAAAAAACAAGGCTGGGACTGTAGCTCAGAGGAAGAATGATTCTCGGTTCAATCCCCAGTGCCACAACAACAAAAAACAAAAATAAAAATCACCCTGATCTGATTGGAGTTAGGTGAAATCTCAAGGTAGTATTGATTTGCATCTCTCTGACTGCTAATGATGTGGAACATTTCCTCATACATTTATTGGCCATTTGAAGTGGGAACCCTAATTCATTGTTGGTGGGATTGCAAATTAGTGCAACCACTTTGGAAAACAGTATGGAGGATCCTCAGACGAATGGGAATGATCCTACCATATGATCCAGCGATCCCTCTACTGGGTATCTACCCAAAAGAAAGGAAACCAAACTATCAGACCAACGCATGTGTATCTATGTTTATAGCTGCACAGTTTACAATTGCCAAACT
>PVLC010017166.1:0-34219 GCA_004027655.1 Graphiurus murinus
AATTTTCCTTATAGAGGTCTTTAATCTCCTTGGTTAGGTTTATCCCTAAGTATTTTATTTTTCGGGGTGCTATTGTGAGTGGAATTGCTTTCTGGATTTCTTTTTCAGTGGATTTATGGTTGGTATATAGAAAGGCTTCTGATTTTTTAAGACTGATTTTGTATCCGGACACCTTACTGAATTTGTTGATCAGTTCTATACGTTTTTTGTTTGAGTTTGTTGGGTCTTCTAAATATAGTATCATGTCATCTGCAAAAAGGGATAGTTTTAGTTCTTCTTTCCCTATTTTTACCCCTTTGATTTCCTTCTCTTGCCTTATTGCTCTGGCTAGAGTCTCGAGTACTATATTAAACAAAAGAGGTGATAATGGACATCCTTGTCTTGTTCCTGTTTTTAGTGGGAACTCTTGCAATTTTTCTACATTTAATATGATGCTGGCTGTAGGCCTATTGTATATTGCCTCTATGATTTTGAGGTATGTTCCTTCTATTCCGATTCTCTGTAGTGTTTTTAGCATGAATGGGTGTTGGATCTTGTCAAAGGCTTTTTCAGCATCAATTGAGATGATCATGTGATTTTTGTCTTTGAGTCTGTTTATGTGGTGAATTACGTGTATTGTTTTTCGAATGTTGAACCAGCCTTGCATTCCTGCACACCCTCCTGTAACCATCCTGCACACCCTCCTGTAAGAATCCTGCACACCCTTCTGTAAGTATCCTGCACGCCATCCTGTAACCATCCTGCACACCATCCTGTAACAATCCTGCACACCATCCTGTAATTATCCTGTAACCATCCTGCACACCATCCTGTAACCATTCTGCACATCATCCTGCAAATCATCCTGCACACCATTCAGTAACCATCCTGCACAGGATGGTGTTCGGGATAGTTACAGGAGGGTGTGCAGGATTCTTACAGGAGGGTGTGCAGGATAGTTACAGGATGGTGTGCAGGATGGTGAGCATGATGGTTAAAGGATAGTGTGGAGGATGGTTACAGGATGGTGTTCACGATGGTTACAGTATGGTGTGCAGGACGGTTGCAGGATGGTGTGCAGGATGATTACAGGATGATGTGCAGGATGGTTAAAGAATCATGTGCAGGGTTGTTACAGGATCGTGTGCAGGATGGTTACAGGATGGGGTTCTGGATGGTTACAGGATGGTGTACAGGAAGGTTACAGGAGGGTGTGCAGGATGGTTACAGGAGGGTGTGCAGGATGGTTACAGGATGGTGTGCAGGATGGTTACAGGATGGTGTGCAGGGTGGTTACAGGATAATTACAGGATTTTGTGCAGGATGGTTACAGGAGGGTGTGCAGGATGGTTACAGGATGGTGTGCAGGGTGGTTACAGGATTGTGTACAGGATGGTTACAGGATGATGTTCTGGATGGTAAAAGGATGGTGTGCAGGATGGTTGCAGGATGATGTGCAGGATGGTTACAGGATGGTGTGCAGGATGGTTTGCAGGATGGTGTGGAGGATGGTTACAGGATGGTGTGATTGATAGTTATAGGATGGTTACAGGGTGGTGTGCAGGATAGTTACAGGATGGTGTGCAGGATAGTTACAGGAGGGTGTGCAGGATGGTTTGCCGGATGGTGTGGGGGATGGTTACAGGAGGTTGTGCAGGATGGTTACAGGAAGGTGTTCTGGATGGTTACAGGAGGGTGTGCAGGATGGTTACAGGATGGTGTTCTGGATGGTTACAGGAGGGTGTGCAGGATAGTTACAGGAGGGTGTGCAAGATGGTGTGTAGGATTGTTTGCAGGATGGTGTGCATGATAGTTAATGGATAGTGTGGAGGACAGTTACAGGATGGTGTTCACGATGGTTACAGTATGGTGTGCAGGATGGATGCAAGATGGTGTGCAGGATGGTTACAGGATGGTGTAGAACGGTTTGCTGGATGGTGTGCAGGATGGTTACAGGAGGGTGTCAGGATGGTTACAGGAGGGTGTGCAGGAAGGTTAAATAATAGTGTGCAGGATGGGTACAGAATGGTGTGCAGGACGGTTATAGGATGGTGTTCTGGATGGTAAAAGGATGGTGTGCAGGATGGTTTGCAGGATGATGTGCAGGATGGTTACAGGGTGATTACAGGATGGTGTGATTGATAGTTATAGGATGGTTACAGATGGTGTGCAGGATAGTTACAGGAGGGTGTGCAGGATGGTTTGCAGGATGGTGTGGGGGATGTTTACAGGACGTTGTGCAGGATGGTTACAGGATGGTGTGCAGAATGGTTACAGGATGATGTGCAGGATGGTGTGAAGGAAGTTTCCAGGATGCTGTGCAGGATGGTAACAAGATGGTGTGCAGTATAGTTACAGGATGGTGTTCAGGATGGTTCAGGATGGTGTTCAGGATGGTTACAGGATGGTGTGTAGAATGGTTTGCAGGATGGTGCGCAGGATGGTTACAGGAGGGTGTGCGGAGTGGTTACAGCAGGGTGTGCAGAATTGTTACATGAGTGTGTGCAGGATTCTACAGGAGGGTGTGCAGGATGGTTACAGTAGGGTGTGCAGGATTCTTACAGGAGGGTGTGTAGGATAGTTACAGGAGGGTTTGCAGGATTGTGTGCATGATGGTTAAAGGATATGTGGAGGACGGTTACAGGATGGTGTTCACGATGGTTGCAGGATGGTGTGCAGGATGGTTACAGGATGGTGTGTAGAATGGTTTGCTGGATGGTGTGCAGGATGGTTACAGGAGAGTGTGCAGGATGGTTACAGGAGGGTTGCGGGATGGTTACAGGAGGGTGTGCAGGGTCGTTACAGGAGGGTGTGCAGGATAGTTACAGGATGCTGTGCAGGATGGTTACAGGATGATGTGCAGGATGGTTACAGGGTGATTACAGGATGGTGTGATTGATAGCTATAGGATGGTTACAGGATGTTGTGCAGGATGGTTACAGGATGGTGTGCAGAATAATTACAGGATGTTGTGCAGGATGGTTACAAAAGGGTGTGCTGGATTCTTACAGGAATGTGTGCAGGATTCTTACAGGATTGTGTACAGGATGGTGTGCAGGATGTTGTGCAGGATGGTTACAGTATGGTGTGCAGGATGGTTTGCAGGATGGTGTGCAGGATGGTGTGCATGATGGTTTACAGGATGGTGTGGAGGATGGTTACAGGGTAGTGTGCAGGATGGTTACAGGAGGATGTGCAGGATGGTTACAGGAGGGTGTGTAGGATTCTTACAGGAGGCTGTGCAGGATGGTTACAGGGGGGTTGCAGGATAGTTACAGGATGGTGTGCAGGATGGTTTGCAGGATGGTTTGCAGGATGGTGTGCGTGTTAGTTAAAGGATAGTGTGGAGGGTGATTACAGTATGGTGTGCAGGATGGTTGCAGGAGGGTGTGCAGGATGGTTACAGGATGGTTTGTAGAATGGGTTGCTGGATAGTGTGCAGGATGGTTACAGGAGGGTGTGCAGGATGGTGTGAAGGTAGTTTCCAGGATGCTGTTCAGGATGGTTACAAGATGGTGTGCAGTATAGTTACAGGATGGTGTGCAGGATGGTGTTCAGGATGGTTGCAGGATGGTTACAGGATGGTGTGTAGAATGGTTTGCAGGATGGTGTGCAGGATGGTTACCGGAGGGTGTGCAGGATGGTTACAGGAGGGTGTGCAGGATTCTTACAGGAGGGTGTGCAGGATAGTTACAGGAGGGTTTGCAGGATTGTGTGCATGATGGTTAAAGGATAGTGTGGAGGACGGTTACAGGATGGTGTTCACGATGGTTATAGTATGGTGTGCAGGAAGGTTGCAGGATGGTGTGCAGGATGGTTACAGGATGGTGTGTAGAATGGTTTGCTGGATGGTGTGCAGGATGGTTACAGGAGAGTGTGCAGGTTGGTTACAGGAGGGTGTGCAGGATGGTTAAAGAATGGTGTGCAGGATGGGTACAGGATGGTGTGCAGGACGGTTATAGGATGGTGTTCTGGATGGTAAAAGAATGTTGTGCAGGACGGTTGTAGGATGATGTGCAGGATAGTTACAGGATGGTGTGTAGGATGGTTTGAGGAATGGTGTGCAGGCTGGTTACAGGAGGGTGTGCAGGATGGTTTGCAGGATGATGTGCAGGATGGTTACAGGATGATTACAGGATGCTGTGATTGATAGTTATAGGATGGTTACAGGAGGGTGTGCAGGATAGTTGCAGGATGGTGTGCAGGATGGTTAGAGGATGGTGTGCAGGATGGTTACAGGAGGGTGTGCAGGATGGTTACAGGATGGTGTTCTGGATGGTTACAGGAGGGTGTGCAGGACAGTTACAGGAGGGTGTGCAGGATGGTGTGCATGATAGTTAATGGATAGTGTGGAGGACGGTTACAGGATGGTGTTCACGATGGTTACAGTATGGTGTGCAGGATGGTTGCAGGATGGTGTGCAGGATGGTTACAGGATGGTATGTAAAATGGTTTGCTGGATGGTGTGCAGGATGGTTACAGGGGGTGTCAGGATGGTTACAGGAGGGTGTGCAGGAAGGTTAAAGAATGGTGTGCAGGATGGGTACAGGATGGTGTGCAGGACGGTTATAGGATGGTGTTCTGGATGGTAAAAGAATAGTGTGCCGGATGATTGCAGGATGGTGTGTAGGATGGTTTGCAGGAAGGTGTGCAGGATTCTTACATGAGTGTGTGCAGGATGGTTACTGGAGGGTTTGCAGGATGGTTACAGGACAGTGTGCAGGATGGTTGCAGGATGATTGCAGGAGGGTGTGCAGGATGGTTACAGGAGGGTGTGTAGGATGGTTTGCAGGATGATGTGCAGGATGGTTACAGGGTGATTACAGGATGGTGTGATTGATAGTTATAGGATGGTTACAGGATGGTGTGCAGGATAGTTACAGGAGGGTGTGCAGGATGGTTTGCAGGATGGTGTGGGGGATGGTTACAGGAGGTTGTGCAGGATGGTTACAGGATGGTGTGCAGGATGGTTACAGGATGGTGTGCAGGATGGTTACAGGATGGTGTGCAGGATGGTGTGCAGGATGGTGTGCAGGATGGTTACAGGATGGTGTGCGGGATGGTTACAGGAGGTTGTGCAGGATGGTTACAGGATGGTGTGCAGGATGGTTACAGGATTGTGTGCGGGATGGTTACAGGAGGTTGTGCATGATGGTTACAGGATGGTGTGCAGGATAGTTAGAGGATGGTGTGCAGGATGGTTACAGGATGGTGTGCAGGATAGTTAGAGGATGGTGTGCAGGATGGTTACAGGATGGTGTGCAGGATGGTGTTCAGGATGGTTGCAGGATGGTGTGCAGGATGGTGTGCAGGATGGTTACAGGAGGGTGTGCAGGATGGTTACAGGATGGTGTGCAGGATGGTTACAGGATGGTTCTTTTATTCCTTTCTTTATTGTTTCTGTTTTGTGGTAGTGGGGATTGAACTGAGGGGCATTCTACCTCTAAGCTACACTCCCACACCATCTTATCTTTAATTTTTAACAAGGGCTCACTAAAAGATCACTGAGAGCCACTTAAGTTGTTGAGACTGGCCTCCAACCTATGATCATTCTGTCTCAGATTTCCAAATACTAGGATTACAGGTATATGCTGCAAAGCCCAGCTTATACATTTCTTAAAATATTATATCTCCCTCTGCTCAATCGATTCTAAACTTACACATTAGTACATTGCGTAGGCTAATTAACAGTGCACAGAGCAATTCTTTTAAGTGAGTGAATTATGGTAACTTTAAGATTGTGAGTGAATTTACAGTAACTTTAAGATATACAGATTTCTCAAGAATTTGAGAATGACAGGCCTAGGGATTGAACCTAGCCCCTGCACATGCTAGGCAAGTGTTCTAATACTGAGTTACATTCCCAGCCTTATTTATTTATTTGTTTGTTTGTTTAGAGACAAGGTCTTGCTAAGTTGCCTAGGCTAGCCTCAAACTCCCAATCTTCCTTGCTCGGGCTCCTGAGTAGCCAGGATTACAGGTGTGGGCCACCACACCAGACTAACACTGGGATTTTAATCCAGTTTAACTCTAGAAAAGGATATGTGTTAACTTTCTGTTGCTATGATGAAATACCTGAGATAAGCAATTCACAAAGAGAAAAGGGTTACTTTTGCTCACAGTTTGGGAGGTGCCAGTCTGTGGTCAATTGGTCCCATCATTTTTTATTTTTGTTTTTTTGTGGTACTGGAGATTGAACCCAGGGGCATTCTACCTCTGAGCTACACCCCCAGCCCTATTTTTTATTCCTTATTTTTGAAACAGGGTTTCACAAAGTTGCAGAGGGCCTCACTAAGTACCTGAGACTGGCCACAAACCTGTGATGCTCCTGTCTCAGCCTCCTAAGTACTGGGATGACAAGTGTGCGCCACCACGCCCTGCTGGTCCTATTATTTTTGGCCTATGGCGAGGCAGTACATCCTGGCGGGAGTACACCGTGTAGCAAAACCACTCACCTCATGACCAGGAAGCAAAGAGCCAGAGGAAGAGATCGGGGTCCCAAGGGCTGCACCTACCGAGGCTCTGCCCTCTCCCAGTAGCCCCACGGTGGGACCAAGCCCTCCATGTGTGGGCCTTTGGGGGATACTCAGCACCCAAACTCTAACTCATGCGGGTGCTGCACGAGGTAGCCTGTGAGCAGGGGCGCCTCTTCTCCCCACTTGGGTATCAGAGCCCTGGTTTCAGAAACAAAGGTTAGTGGAGTTTTCTGTTGCACACCAACTCTCCCACTGAGAAAACCTAGAAAAATCAAGCACCATATGTATGTATGTATATTTTTTCTTTTCCTTTTTTTTTCTTGTTTACTTTGTACTAGGGATTGATCCCTGGGGCATTCTACCTGTGAGCTACATCCTTGGCTCTATTTTTCTCTTATTGATTGATTGATTGATTGATGTTTTTGGTGTTTTTTGTTTGTTTGTTTGTTTTTGTGGTGCTGCAGATGGGACCCAGGGACATTCTACCTCCGAGCTCCAACCCCAGCCCTATTTTGTTTTTTATTTGGAAACAAGGTCTCACTAAGTTGATGCAAGCCTCACTGAATTGCTGAGGCTGGTCGCGAACCCGCTATCCTCCTGTCTCAGCCTCCCATGTACTGAGATTACAGGCATGCACCACCACACCCAGTCCAAGCACCATATTTAAGATATCCAAGGAAGGCATCAGAAAGGAATCAAGACAGGTTGGAGTCAAAGGACACAGGTCCCAGGGAGAAGGGAAGCTCAGAGAAGTGAGCCTGACCTCAGGGCCGGGACCTCCCTCCTGGGGCCCTTGCTACTTTCAATGACTGGTTATGTGGAGTAGCTGGTTAATATATCCAAGAAATTAGACATACTAGAGTTAGAATGAGGCACTCTGGTAAAAATGACCCAGGCTCTCAGGGAACCCCAAAGGGCTATACTCTTGTAGTAGGATACACTGGAAGTATCTCAACCCTCCTACCACCCCCAAAGAACACCAGCCTCCAATCATCATTTTTTGTTGTTGTTGTTGTTTTATGGTACTAGAGATAGAACCTAGGGGCTTTCTGCCTTTGAGTTATACCCTTATCCCTATTTTATTTTTTATTTTGAAACAGGGTCTCACTAAATGGCTGAGGGTCTCACTAAGTTGCTGAGGCTGGTCTCAAACCTGTGATCCTCCTATCTTAGCCTTCCAAGTTTTGGGATTATAAGAGTGCACCAGCACACCCGGCTCAATCTTCTTATTCATTGACTAAATTATGGTGTCAGCCACTTCACCAACAGTTTACTAGAAGCAAGAGTAAATTGTTTCTAAAGAAAGAAAACATCATCTTTTTTTTTTTTTTTTTTTTTTGAGACAGGGTCTCACTATGTTGCCCAGGCTGGCCTTGAATTCCGAGCCCAAGGGATCCTCCTGCCTCAGCCTCCGGAGTAGCTGAGACTATGGGATCACACCACCACACCCAGCCACGATATTTTTTTTAATGCATTATTTGACATTCAGTAGAAAATTATCAGACATATCTGGAAACAAAACTAAATGGTCAAATATCCAGAGGGGAGAAAACAAAATTTAAAGGCCAGTAGCCTTAGACTTCTGATAAGGTGTAGCTTGGAGGCAGAAAATATATGTATTCTCAGGGAACTCCAAACATGGGAAATGCAAAGACAACCACAAGTAGGGACTTGCTAGCGAAAAAGCCATAAATCATAGACAAAGGGAAAAATCTTAAAAGCATCCAGAGGAAAAATGATGCATTACTTTTCAAGGAGCAATGACAAGACTGGTAGCTGACTGCTACGGTCTGAGTGTGTTTCCCCAAATTCTTGTATTGGAAACTTGTACCCAAAACAACAGCATTGAGAGAGGGGCTCCAAGGGAGGTGTGCAGGCCGCGAGGGCTCTCACAGATGGGTTCATGTTGGTACAGCCAGAGTGCGTTTGTTATAGAAGTTTGGCCTCCTCCTGCTCTTGCACTCTTCTCTTGCCCTTCTGTCTTCTGCCATGGGATGATGGAGTAAAAATGTACTGACTGTGCTAGTGTAAAATAATGCCTTCCCCACAAAGATGTCTACCTCCTAATGTCCAGAACCTGGAAGTATGTCACAGGGTGTTATGGTTGGATCTCAAACGTCCCCCAAAGGCTCACACGTCCCCATCAGGTGGCACTACTGGGAGATGGTAGAAATTTTAGGAGGTAGGACCTCATTGGAGGAAGCAGGTTCATCCAGGTGTGCCTTTGAAGGATACATCTTGTCCCCAGCCCCTTCTGTTGCTCTCTCTTTGCTTCCTGGCCACCATGAGGTGAGTAGCTTTCCTTTGCCACACATTTCTGCCATGATGTCTCTGCCTCACCACATGCCTAAAAGCAGTGGAGCCAGCAGACCATGGACAGAAACCTCTGAAACTGTGAGCCAGAATAAACCTTTCTTCCTTTAAGTTGTTTTTCTCTGGTATTTTGTCACAGCAATGGAAAGCTAACTAACACACATGGCAAAAAGAAGTAAGGTTGCAGATGGAACTAAGGTTGCTAATCAGATGAGATAAGGATCCTGGCTTAGCCAGATGGACGCTGTGTTATAGCAAGGATGCTTAAATATGGAAGACAGAAGAGCCAGCCTCAGAAGGAGTGTGTGTGACTCAATCAGCCAGGAGCCAAGGAATAAAGACAAACTGTAGAAGCTGGAAAAGGAAAGGAGTATCCCTCGGAGCCTCAGGAAGAAATATAGCCCTGGGAACACTTTGACTTTGGCCCAATAAAACCTGTTTCAGGCTTCTGACCTCCAGAACTCTCTGATGATAAGTTCATATTGTCAATAAGTTTGTCATAATTTGTCACAGCGGCAGCAGAAAACAAGTATACTAACTGATCATATACATGGATAAAAAGCAAGTGTCAACCAGTTCTAGAGAATGAAATCATACTGGGTATGAAGATGGAAATCAGTAGTAGAAGAAGCTAGGTAATATCCAAATGTTTACAAGTTGAGTGATACCTTTACCTTTCTTTCTTTTTTTTTTTTTTGTGGTACCAGAGATGGAACCCAGAGGCATTCTACCTTTGAGCTACACTCCCAGCCCAATTTTATTTCTTATTTTGAAACAGGGTCTCACTAGGTTGATGAAAGTCTCATTACTTGCTGAGGCTGTCCTTGAACCTGTGATCCTCCTGTCTCAGCCCCCCAAGTACAGGGATTACAAGCGTGCACCACCATGCCCTCCCAACTTAGTGAGACCCTGTTTCCAAGTAAAGGATAAAAAATAGGGCTGGGGGTGTAGCTTGGAGGTAGAATGCCCCTGGATTCAATCCCCAGTATCACACACACAAAAAAAGTATGCTAGCTGGGCTTAGTGGTGCATGCTTGTAATCCCAGTACTTGGGAGGCTGAGTCAGGAGGATCACAGGTTCCAAGCTAGCTTGGCAATTTAGTAAGAATTTACCCAACTTAGTGAGATCCTGTTTCCAAATAAGAAATAAGATTGGGCTGGGGTGTAGCTCAGGGGTAGAATGCCCCTGACTTCAATCCTCAGTGCCACACACACAAAAAAAAGTATATGTTAGAGCCAAGCATGGTGGCACACACCTGTAATCCCAGTATTTGGGAGGTTGAGACAGGAAGATTGTAGGTTTATGGCCAGCCTTAGCTACTTAGTGAAACCCTCTGTAACTTAATGAGACCCTGTTTCAAAAATAAAGAATAAAAAATAGGACTGGGAGGTGGAGCTTGAAGATTGGATGTCCCTGGATTCAATCCCCAGTACCGCAAAATATACACATATATATGTATATATTAGGAAAGAGGGAGTGGACCGTTAATTAAGTCTCCATCTCAAGGGGTTAGAAACAGAAGAGTGAATCAAACAGAAAATACAAGGAAATCATAAAGATAATAGCAGAAATTAATAAACTAAAACATAATAGATATATAGAGAGAATGAATAAAGTCAAAAGGTGGGTCTTTCTCAAAGAAGGACTCAGAATGTTAAAGTTTCAACTAAGAGGATAGAAGAAAAAGGCAGGGAGAAAGTTCTGGGAGTCGCGAAGTAAGCTACTTGAGGGGCTGAACAGGGTGGGAAGCCACCAAGAGTGAATCCCCAGAGGGTTGGGACAGAGACGTTGTCACAGCTAGCCTGAGGCTAGTTCTGCCCTGAGAAAGGACATTCTCCCCACCACTGGACCGAGCACAAAGGGACCTCTCAGCACTCTTCTCTGCTGGGCCCTGTGTCCACACAGGCTGTAAAAGTGAACAGGAGCCCGGCACAGTGGCGCACACTCTAATCCAGGTGCTTGAGAGGCTGAGACAGGAGGATCGCAGGTTGGAAGCCAGCCTCAGCATTAACTTAGTGAGATCCTGTTTCAAAATAGAAAATAAAATGGGCTAGGGGTATAGCTTGGAGGTAGAATGACCCTGGGTTCGGTTTCCAGTACCACACAAAAACAAAATGAAATAAAATAAAGGCAAATAGGACAAGATCCTTGATCTCAAGGAGCTCAAAAGAGGAGACAGAATTCAACCATAGGAAACAGAGAAGGGCGGTGACAGGAACTGTCAGGGCGATACTGGGAAGGTCAGGGCAAAAGCTTACAGGCTTGTGTAATCGCAAGGAGGGGCACAGGAGCAGGGAGACCAGGGGAGCAGCGTCAGGCAGGGGTGCAGGCCCCAGAGCGCAGGAGGGCCGGTGTCCCTGGGCCACAGAGTTTACGTGTGGGAGCGGCAAGGAGCTGAAGGTGCACAGAGCCCGCCATGGGGAGCCTTGGACGCCCGGTGATGGCGTGCAGATGTCACCTGGCAGGCGATGGGGAACTGTGAATGGAGAGAAGTTGTGACAGAGGGCTGAGGTTGGGGGTTTAGAAGGTTCACGGATTAGAGGGGAAAGAGACTGCGGTCAGAGAGTCCCATTGGCAAGTGGTTGCAATAATTCAGACGGGATTGTTGGGTTATGCACACAGGCCAGAAGGGGCTGTATTTGGAGACTGGAGGTAGAATTGGCAGGCTCGGATTGGCTGGAGGCGGGTGACAGTAGGGACGACTGAAAGGGGCCTCCCTGGTTTTGATGGAGGTGAACGGCTGAGTGGTGCCGCTTTTTGCTAAGCTGGGGAAGAATGCAGGGATCAGGCCAGAGGGAGATGTTCAAGTCAGTTTGGAATCCAAGTTGGAAACTGAGTTGGAAAGGCTTACCGGAACACTCCTGGTGGAGATCACCAGGAGGCAGCTGGGTACTTGGGCTGGAGGTCCAGAGAGAGGCCAAATCTGGAGAGAGAAACACAGAAGCCATCAGAATTCAGAAGGACATTGACAACGGAAACCACAGACGTGAACATGGTCCCCCAGGGACAGTCGTTAGGGCACAAAGCTCAACAAGACACGCACGGGGTCGCCTCACTCCCGGGGGGGGGGGGGGCTCGGCATCACCTGGGGGCTTTTCCAGAGTGCACACTCCTCCACAATTCCTGCAGGTGTCACGGGGAATGTGAGCCAGGGAAACACCGCTAAGGGAGCAAGAAATATGAGAGGGTCAAGTTAGGTGCCACGAGGGAAGGAAGAAGAGCCCAAGAAGGGAAGGAATGGAGGTGTGTGGAGATGCAGGAGAGAGAGAGAGACAGACAGACAGACAGACAGACACACGGGGAGGGGGGAGAGGGGCGCCACAGGGGTTTGGATAGACACCAACTGTTGGAGTACACACATGTGCTTGAAAAGAATCCACACTTCTGCCCCTCACCATCCTGATGCAGGGAGGCCCTGGAATCTGCGTTGTAAAGAACTCCGCGGGCACTGCTTCTGGGGTAGAGCATGCCTGGAGAGGGGCATGGGCAGCAGCTTCGTGCCCGCAGAGGGGCTGGATCCATACCATGAAGACTGAAAGGGTCTCTCAGATTCTTCTTTTTTTTTTCAGTACCAGAGATTGAACACAAGGGCATTCTACCTCTGAGCTACATCCCCAGTCCTATTTTTTTTTATTTTTTATTATTATTTTTGCAGTACTGGGGATGAAACCCAAGGGCATTCTACCTCTGAGCTACACCCCCAGCCCTACTTTTTATTCTTTAATTTGAAACAGGGTCTCACGAAGTTGTGTAGGGCCTCACTAAGTAGCTGAGGCTGGCCAAGAACCTGGATCCTCTGGTCTCAGCCTCCCAAGTACTGGGATTACAAGCGTGCGCCACCACGCCCGGCTCCAGATTCCTCTTCTCAGGAGGGCACTGGTAACCATGAGAGAGGGAGTTTGGGCACTGTTGTGGGAGTGGAAGCCAGATTGCAGTGGGCTGAAGAGGGAAGGGGCTGTGAGAAAGAGAAGGCGGCAATCGAGGACCCCTTTCTGGAGAAGTGTGGCTGAGAGGCGGAGGCGAGAGCCACATCCCCCTCCAAGGCCACCTTCTCTCTCCTGGGGAAAGTTGGCAGAGAGGAGTAAGGCAATCTGGAGGCCAAATGAGATATTCCACAGATCTACTGCATGTGCAGGGGGAGGCAGGCTGGGAATCGGGCAAGGGCATACACGCTATAAGCTGCCAAGTTCCAAACCAGACCCATCGTGCCTGCCTTCTGTCCACACACTCCAAACCCAGCCAGTCCACTGTCTTCACCTCTAGAGTGACCTTTCCAAATCCAAGTGTGACCTTGCTACTGCCCTACCTGAAACCCTCCACTAGCTAGCTCCTCACCTCACCTGGGGGAGCAATTGAATCCCTGAACCTGCCATTCAAAACCCTTCTGAGCCGGGCGTGGTGGCGCACGCTTGTAATCCCAGCATTTGGGAGGCTGAGACAGGAGGATCCGGGTTCGTGGCCAGCCTCAGCTACCTAGTGAGGCACTCTGCAACTTAGCGAGACCCTGTTTCAAAATAAAGAATAAAAAATAGGGCTGGGGGTTTATCTTGGAGGTAGAATGCCCCTGAGTTCAACCCCAGTGCCGCAAAAAACAAACAAACAAAAAAACCCTTCTGACCACTCACCTACTTACTTCCACATTTTCACTGCACCCAGCTCTACAGGGCCACCAGCAGTCACCTAGTGAACTGCACTGTCCCATTTAGCCTGCTAGACACCTCAAGCCCAGGCCACTCAGATGCCACACTCCAAGTTAATGGCTCCCTTCTTGGGAAGAATCGGCACCTAGCCCACACCACTGCTATAGCACTGGTGGAATGAATTGTTCTGTATCTTCCTGTTCATGGGTCTCTCTCTGCTACTGGCCTGCGCCTTCCCTGGGATCTAGGTCCTCAACTTAGTCCTCTCTGAATCACTGTCAGTTGGCTAGGGCTGAGCTCCCTGTAACCGCTAGTAAGTGGGACAGTGGGGTTTAACCCCAAGTAAACAAAGTTTAAGTTATGAGGCACCCCACTGACTCTTTGATCCACCCAATGGAACCTGGCGGTTCTTCTCCTTCTCCCCGGTTTTAGTTAATTGTCCTCCCAAGAGGAATCAAAGGCAGGCTCTGGACAACCATGTCTTTACTAAAGACAATACAGATGTCTCCTAGTGACTAGGGCAAAGTGACCCTGGAAGGTGTGGTGAAATGTAAAGACCACCTGTGTCCCTTCTCCAGCATCATTGCCTTCTTTCCTTTAATTGGCTCCTTTAACCTCTTCACTCTAGCTCAGACAAGATTACAGATACTGATACCTAGAAGTACTGTGGTGAGAATCAAGTGAGACAGCAGTTGTCAAGCCCTACCCACATAAACGTTACTTGTTGTTAGGCTTTTGAGATCCTAAAAGAGTAGCAGCTCAGTGTTACAACATCAACATACTGCATTTTATTGCATTTGTTCGTTCTTTCTTCCTTTTTTTTTTTGTTTCTGTGTGTGTGTGTGTGTGTGTGTGTGTGTGTGTGTTTACTGGGAATGGAATCCAGGGGCATTATATCGCCGAGCTACACGCCCAGCCCTATTTTATTCCTTTTTTTTGAAACAGGGACTCAACTAAGTTGCAGATGGCCTCACTAGTTGCTGAGGCTGGCAGCGAACCTGCGATCCTCCTGTCTCAGCCTCCCAAATACTGGGATTACAAGAGTGCGCCACCACGCACGGCTTGCATTTGTTATTTCAAATGACGAAAACTCCCAAGGTATTGCTGCTTTTAGCACTCTGTGGCTCTTAAAGACAACTTCAGCTTGTCCTCAGGTCCTTGGGCATACTTAAGACGACTATAAGTGAAGCCCCGCCTCCCTAGCCTCTAAGCCACGCCCCTTTCCTGCCAGCCCCTGCGTCGTAGGTCCCTTCCGAGCTGATTGACGCTCTTTTTCACCAATAAGAAGTGAAGATCCTGTCAACGTCCGGTGAGGGGGCAGGACTTCCTTGCTGGTTGCTAAGACACTCTTGTTTGCTCCTTGACAACCCTGGTTGGGGTGTGCGGCCACGGCCCCGGCTCCGGCCCCCGCGGGAGCAGGTGAGGCCCCGGGGCGCGGCGGGCAGCCAGGCGGGGAGGGCTGGCCTGGAGGGAGGGCGGGAGGCCACGCGGGGCGGACCAGGCCTCGCCCACCGCCGAGGCCCCACCTCGGGCTCCTGCCTGCTGTTCCCCAGCCCCAAGACCTCCCCCGCAACCCTGCTCCGGAGACCTGCGAGCTCGGTCGTGACAGATTCGCCATCGCGACTCTGCAAGCCCCTCCTCTCCTCCCACCCGAGGCCCCTAGCAGCTTCGAGCTCCCGCTCTTCCCGGATCCGATTCCTCCATCACCCCTATCCCCCCATCTTTCGCAAAGTAATCCCCACCCCACCCCCCACCTCCATCCCCGCGGCTGGGCTACTGGTCGCCGTCGCCTCTGCCTGGACTACTTGTTTTGGAGAGTTGGCGATGTCCTGGGACTCTAGGCTGGTCATTTCCCTCATTGGGCCGCAGTCTCCCCACCTGAAAATGAGAAGTTGGGTTGAAGGATCTCGAAGGCCTCTTAGACTCGATGTTATTTTTTGACCCAACTGAGGAAGATGCGGTTGCCCTCCATGAGTAAACTGGCAGACCTAATTTGGATTTCTACTTGCAGGATAGGTAACCCTTGAGAGTTGCCTATCCTCCTTGGGCACCAGTCTGTGCCTACATAAAACCAGTATACCACCACTCATCTCTGGAAACTCTGAGGATAATACGAATTGAAGTACAAAGAGGCCAGTACAGGGTAGATTCCATATGTGTTCGTTTCCTTCGTCTTTTACTTCCTCACATTTAACCCTTCTGGGAAGTATTAAGCAACTCCCTTATCATCAGCTGTCTTTTCTCCAGCGGACTCCCAGGTCCATATCTCCAGCTTTGATCTTTCACCTGTCCTTTGTGCTTAGGGATACTTAGGGTGGGAGTGAGGAGGTAGGAAATGACTGATACTGGGATGCGATTGAGACTGATGAAATAGTTGGACCCAGTGGCTTCCCTTCTGCCCCCAATCATCCGTTCTTCGGTGATTTCTTACTCCAACTAGATACCTCCATTTGCACATCATGCCAGAGACATAAACATAGTAGTTCTAAAATCAAACCGGCCTGCTTTTCTCCTTACCCATCTGTTCTGCCTAAAGTTTCCCCTGTCTCTGTCAGCAGCATCACCATTTTTCTGGGGCATCATCTGTCACTCTACTGCTCCCATTCCACTGGGGCAATTATCAAGGTTTTTGTTGTTGTCATTGTTGTTTGTTTGTGGTACTGGGGATTGAACCCAAGGGCATTCTACTTCTGAGCTACAACACCAGCCCTTTTTTATTTTGAAACAGAGTCTCACTAGGTTGCTGTTATTATTATTATTAGTGTGTGCATATGTGTGTGTGTGTGTGTGTGTGTGTGTGTGTGTTACTGGAAATTGAACCCAGAGGCATTCTACCTCTGAGCTACATCACTAGACCAATTTTACTTCTTATTTGGAAACAGGATCTCACTAGGTTGCTGAGAGTCTCACTAAATTGCTGAGGCTGTCTTTGAACCTACTATCCTCTTATCTCAACCTCCCAAGTACTAGGATTACAGGTGTGCGACACTACGCCCAAATACTAGGTTACTATTAGTCTTGCTATATTGCTGAATCTGGCTTCAAACCTGTGATCCTCCTGTCTCAGCCTCCCAAGCACTGGGATTACAGGTGTGTGCCACCACACTCAGCTGCTGTCAGGTCATTTTGATTTTGCCTCCATGAAAATCTCACATCCTTTCCTTTCCTGGGGCCACCATCCTTCAGTCTTCAACGCCTGTCACCTGGGCTACTGCTGTAGCTTACTATCCCTCCCTAACTACTATCCCTCTCCAGTCTCTCCTATCAACTCAACCCACCAGAACACACAGTCCCTGCTAGCCATCAAGCACACTCCTTTGGGGCTCAGGTTCCCTTCCCCCACCACACACACACACACACACACACACACACACACACACACACAATCTACGCTTTTTTTTGTGTGTGTGTGTGGTACTGGGGATTGAACTCAGGGGTGTTCTACCTTCGAGCTACACCCCCAGCCCTATTCTTTATTCTTTATTTTGAAACTGGGTCTCACTAAGTTTCGGAGTGCCTCACTAAGCAGCTGAGGCCGGCTGTGAACCCGGATCCTCCAGTCTCAGCCTCCCAAATGCTGGGATTACAAGCGTGCGCCACCACGCCCAGCCTATCTACACTTCTTAAGCCTAGCTTTTAGGGGCCTTTCTACACTTCCACAACCCAGCCCCAGCCATTTTATTTTGTACTGAGGACTGAACTCAGGGGCATTACCTCCAAGCTGCACCCCCTGCCTTATTTATTTATTTATTTATTTTTTATTTTGAAACAAGGTCTCACTAAGTTGCTGAGGGCCTGGCCAAGTTGCTGAGGCTGGCCCAGCCTCCCAAGTCCTGGGATTACAGGCAGGCACCACCATGGCCCAGCCCCTTTTCCCAGCCATATTTCTCATCTGGAAATCGGGAATAAGGCCTGGTGGGTGTTCTCAGCAGATGCTTTGAGCTTTGCCCTGGTGCCACTGTGCTTGCTCATCTCCCTGCCTGGAATCTCGTCGCGTGTCCACCTGTCAGGACTCCCCCTACCTCTTAAGGCCTGACGCCAATGCTGCTCCTGCCCCCAAGCTCTGGCTGGCTTCTGTTACCCTCTATCCAGATTCTTCTCTTCCTTCTACCTCTACATCTGTCTTGTGGCGCTTACTGCTTTCTGCCACGACCAGTAGCTCCTGTGTGTGTATGTCAGTCTGGGCTAGCGTGGAAGCTCCGTGAGGGTAGGGACCAGCTCTTGTAGTGAACTAGTTGGAAAGACAGTCTTTGAAGCCATTGATACCTGGGATGGAATCCTGGCTTCTCCATTGTCAGCTGGGTGGAAACTCACTTTTCTTTTCTCAGCCTGTGCACTCATCAGTAAAATAGGGATGAGAGTGCCTGAATGACAGTTACTGGAGGGCGTAAATGAGATCCAGTCTGTAGGACAGGCCTCCTGCCACCCGGCTCAAGACCGGTGTTCAATTAAGATGATTGGATGGCTTTGCTGGGTCCTCTCCTTCCCAGGGAGCAAGTGAAATATAATTCAATTACAATTTGGATGGGTTTTGGCCTTCTGCCACGTGCCACACGCCGGTCTTCTGCCCTCGGAAGTCTAGAGGAGCCTAGATGAAGTCGCGTGGCCCCAGGGGACTGTCTGGACTCACCACGCATGGCGAAGTCGTGATCGGTTGTGAGATGTCACGGCAATTAGCAATCGTGAATGGGTCTTTAAGAAATAAATCAGTGCCGAGTCCAATTTATTTCTGTGATAATGTCATCCTCAGTCCCTTACGTTTAAATCTGTTCCTCAGAGTGGGAAAGAAGTGGGGCGGGAGACCACGTAACCCGCTGTCTGTGAGCAGCTGCTCTCCTGCAGAGCTGATGCCTGCGGGAGGGTGACTTTCTGTCCTACTTGTACCTTGACAAAAATGCTCGGGATTTCATCCAACTTGGGTCTTCCGTGAGCGTATACCACGTGAGTCAATGTTGTTTTTCACGTGGTATTAGAAGCGCAGATCTAGTCAACAGATGTCTCTCCTCCCCCACCTCTCTCGCCCCTTCCCTCTTTCCATCCTCCTCCCTCCGATGCTCGAAGGCACCTCAGGTTTTCACTGGACTTCGGTAAAATGGGAACATTTAAGGACCGTGTTAACAAACAAAATAGCCTCTGTGTGTGTATATGAAAGGTAACTGTCCTTTCTTGAAAAGGGCCGACCTTTATTCTGCAATTATCTTTCTTACTGTTCCATTTTTCCTTTTATAGTAGATGATGTGTTCCTAATGCTCTGACTTAGCAAAATTGAAGGATGACAATCCTGTGTTTACTCCCCTCATTCATTCATATTCTCATTTCTTCTTCTCTCTCTCTTTCTCTCTCTCTCTCTTTCTCTTTCTCTCTCTCTCTCCTACTGAGGATGGAACCCAGGGGCATTCTACCTCTAAGCTACACCCAGTCTTTTTTATTTCTTTGTTTTGAAACGAGATCTTGCTAAGTTGCTGAGACTGGCCATGAACTTGCAATCCTCATGTCTCAGCCTCCCAAGTACTGGGATTACAGGCGTGCACCTCCAGGCCTGGCTGCTCCCCCCTTCTTAACTGGTCTGTGAACCCAGTCGTCCACACTGACCTCTCTACTGGCGTCTTGGGTGAATGCCCCTCAGTCCTTGGGACCCCTTCTCCTCACCTTGCCAGCCTGTTCTTCATTTGGTTGCTAGAAGGCAGAGGTGGGCACGAGTGTGTCCCTGGTGTGGCTGGAAGCAGGTGGCGGGTCTAGACAGGTGGCTGGGTTGGTGGCTGCTGGTGTGGAAGTTACTTGTGTTTCCTTCTTGCAAGGGAGAAAGCACAGAAAGTGAACTCAGAAGACGGGGCTCAGGTCCTGGCTGCGCCATTGCTGCCTGCACCTGTACGCAGGCCAGCCGCAGAGCCTTCTGAGCTTCAGGTGCCTCGTCAGACCTGGAGGCTGCCGCTTCCTTTGCAGGTTGCCGTGTGGTGGAAAGGATACAGTGGCTGTGAACGCCCAGTGTCAGCACCCCACTGCCCACTGCCCCCTGCCCTGGCCCCGACAGCTTCCTGGAGACTCCTCTCGGCCTGCGTTAGCAGGGGTTTGCACATTGTGGCACCATGGGGAGTGTTGTGGTTTGGCCACGTGCTTAGATCTGTCGTGGGCTGGTCTATGAAGGAGATATCAAAGCCCCCTTCCTTCCTACCTCATGGTGAGTGTCAGCTCTGACACTCGCTGTGAGGTAGAGCCTGTTCTTATTCCTGATTTCTGGAAGGGAAAGCCACGGCCTGGAGAGGCGAGCACTTGTCCAAAACAGAACCAGGATATTTGGACCCTGTGAAGGCTGGTGTGGGACCCCCGACATGCACCAAGTGCTTCTCGCCATCTCAGTGGTGGAGGGGGCTCGACGGGGCCAGCCGAGATCCAAGGGCCAAGAACTCTCAGGCAGTGAGCGGGCAGGCTCCTCCCACCCACTGGGCGGGCAGACACTTTGGGCCCTGTTTGTTTGTTTGTTTGTTTCTTTCTTTCTTTCTTTCTTTCTTTCTTTCTGTGGAACTGGGGATTGAACCCAGGGGCATTCCACCTTCAAGCTATACCCCTAGCCCTATTTTTTATTCTTTATTTTGAAACAGGGTCTCACTAAGTTGTGAAGGATCTCACTCAGTAGCTAAGGCTGACCACAAACCCTCGATCTTCTTGTCTCATCCTCCCAAGTACAGGGATTACAAGCATGTGCCGTGACGCCCGGCTTGGCCGTTTCTCAGAGTCCATTTCCCCGCAGTGCACGCATACGCACGTGCGCGCGCGTGCACACACACACACAGACACACACACTCTTATTCTTATAGGGTTTCTCTCCAAATGCCTCAAAAGCAAAATAACAAATGGTGATTGAGGTTAGCACCACAAAAGAACAAGGTATAAGCTTTGTATTTTGACTCATACCCCTAATGCCAGTACTTGTGAGGCTAAAACAGGAGGATGGCAGGTTCGTGGTCAGCCAAAGCAACTTCTAGAGACCCTCAGCAACTTAGTAAGACCCTATTTCAAAATAAAACAGGTGAGGGTGTAACTCTGAGGTAGAGCATCCCCTCCCCAGGTTCAATCCCGAGTTCCACAAAAAAGAAGAGGAAAAAAAAAAAAAAAAAAAACCAAGGAACCATCAAGACAAGGATGCGTTGCCTGGCGGGGTTTTCTGTGGTATGGGGATTGAACCCAGGGGCATTCTATCTCTGAATCACACTCCCAGCCCTTTTTATTTTTTATTTTAAATAATAAAAACAAGCCTAGGGTCTTGCTAGGTTGGTGAGAGTCTTGCTAAGCTGCTAAGGCTGGCCTCAAACTTGTGATCTTCCTGTCTCAGCCCCCCAAGTACTGGGATTACTGGTATGCGCCCTCACACCCAGCTGGGATGCTGGCTTTGATAGGACAAGGAGATGGCGTCCTGCCCGTGTCTCCTGGGGGAAGGTTGTGAAGCACAGAGAGGAGCCTGGGGGACAAGGGGGTGAAGGGCATCCAAAGAGAGGGAGGCTACTGCTGGCTTTGTGTGCCCCCATGCCCAGATGCCCACGTGGGCTTGGGCTTCAGTCCCCCACAGACTCAAGTACTCTGGCCGTGGCACACTTCCATTATTAACAGGCTCTTCCCAGCCTGACACGACTTCTCGCAGGCACCTGCCTGTTCACATGGGAGATTGATAAGGTTATTAAAACCCCTGGTTCTTCTATTTTTGGTAGCATTCTTTCAGCAGGGTTTTCTAATTGTGGCCGAGTGACTGTAGCTGTACTATAATGATAGGGCATCATAAAAAATTCTCCTATCTTTCCATATTTGGGAGCACATCTTCTCTAATGATTCCTTTTAATTCTGTAGGTCTCATCCCTCTTTGGGTCACCAGAAGTCTATGTAGTGGTTAGGAAAAGCTATTTGCAATAATAAATCATGGTCCTTAATAAATGTGGTTGAGTAATGGTGACCGAGTCCTGGCCAATAAGATGGCAGCAGTAGAGAGCCGGGCAATGAATAATAGTGAGGAGCTCTTGACCTCCCTCCCTTCCTCTGTTCCTCCCTTCCATCCTAGAGATTGAACCCAGGGGCAGTCTACCTCTGAGCTACACCTCCAGCCCTTTTATTTTTTTATTTTGAAACAGGGTCTCCCTAAGTTGCTGAGGGTCTCACTAAGTTGCTGAGGCTAACCTTGAACCTGTGATCCTCCTGTCTTAGCCCCCCAAGTACTGGGATTACAGGCGTGCGCCACCACAACTGGGCAAGCTTTGACATTTCAGAACACTCCCATGCATACACATGGGACTTGCATCAGGTTTCTGAGAATGAGAAGATGAGAGTTAGTATCCTGCTTCATAGAGGGACTCAAGGCCTAGGTTAAATTACTTTCCCAAGGCTCCAGCGCAAGGAAGTGGGCAGGACTCGTTTCTGTTACAGAGCTGGTAGTCAGGCCTGAAGCATCTGGCCCGAGGTTCTCTGCAGTTCTCTGCGCTGTGCTGCCCCAGAACTGCCGTGGGGCTTTCCCCCTCCCTTCCTGAGGCCTGGGCTCTGGTGGGACCTCTGGAGCCGCGGCATTTCAGCAGGATTCTCTGTATTGAAGCACAGTGTAAGGGACTACCACGGACAGACCCGCACCTTGAGGGCAGCAAGCACCCTCGGCTCTGAGTTCCCTTCCTGTCGCCTGCTCGTCAGCACTTTCGCTCTGAGGATGGATTGAATTAAATTGAAATATTTAGGTGGAAGATGCTTAAGCAGCTGCTTCCATATTTTAAATTGTTCCCACTTGAAATCCTCAGAGGTAAACAAACCATAAAGTCCTAGTACTCTTTCATCATCAGCGTAGCTGCCACCTTCTGTCACATCTTCGTGAAGGTAGAGGAGGTGGCAATAAAGTGGCCGTTACTAAAGCTAGGAGGACAGGATGGAGTTGGAGACAGACCTTAACATTAATGAGTAAAGACAAATAACTCATTAGATTCTGTGAAATAAGAAATCTGACCAGAAAGTACAATGAGATTGTGCTTGGTAATCTGCCAGCTCATATGAAGAGACAAACAAAAACTGCTAATATCTGAGCTGTACAAGTGCCCAGAATTATGAGATAGAAGAACCATCTGTCCACTGGGAAATCAGAAAGCACCAGTATGGCGGGGCGATGGAGTCCGTGGCAGGCTCCCAGCTCCTTCGAGAGAGTGGACCACGTGGGCTTGGAAGCACCCAGGGCTTGGGCAGCATTGGGGAGGGGGCAGCTGAGAGCGCAGCCCAGCGTGGCAAGGTGCAGAGCGCGCGGTGCTTGGCGTCCTGGGTCACAGTCACATTAGAACAGGAGGCGCCGGGCGGGCAGATCAGTGCTGGGATTGTCCAAGCCACACTAGTGGTCAGGTCCACGGGCACACCGTGAGGCCACTAGGAGGCCAGGAGGCCCTAGGGATCAGGCCTCGGCGCAGCCACACCAGGGCAGCGCCTGGATTCAAACCCCAGCCCTGCCGGGCCCCAGCTGGTGACCCCAGGCCTCCTGCTTCCATTCGCATGGGCCCGGGCTTCCGGGTCGGTGCCGTGGCAAGCCGTGTAAGTGTGTGAGAAGCACTTGGGACGGGCGGTACACGGCAGACCTGTCAACGCCTGTTAGCTGGGCATGGTGGCAACATCTGTAGTCTCAGCTACGCAGGAGGCTGGGGTCCGAGGATCCTTTGAGCCTGGGAGTCTGGGACCAGCCTGGGCAACACAGTGAGACCCCATCTTTAAGTATAGATCTATAGCTATACCTGTGAGTAATTACTATGCTGGGAAAGTAACTTTATTTGGGAATGTGAGAAATGCTAGAATCACACAGTTTGGCTGTATTTACCCAGTACAGAGTGTTAAAAGAGGCTTACCAGTGCGGTGATTTGTATTCATGTATATCAATACTTCTGAGATTAAAAGCCCTCTGAGTCTCATGATACATTGAACTGTAGGATGAAAGAAAAACACCCGGACTTCCCACGGTGCGCCCAGTCACGGAGGACCCAGGCCCATCTCTTTAGATAAAGCCTCGCCTGTCATTAGATAACTAGTCAAGGGAGACCCTTGTGTGTGAAGTTTTATGACTTTCCTGTGGTACCTGCACGCACCTCTCATTTGATCCCCGAGGAAGAGAGGGAAGGACACGTGTTCATCGAGGACCGCCACGTGCCCGGCACTCCTGCTTTACAGCCTGGCCTCGTCGAGTTCTCAGGACGGCTCTGTGAGATGGCTGTCACTGGCCCCGCATTGTTGAGGAGGGACCTGAGGCCCCAGGCCACATGGCTGCTCAGAGGTGGGACCAGCGCTGACACCCAGGCTGGCCAGCTGCACGAGGCCAGGAGGCCTGAGAGCGAGCAGACGGGCTCTCCAGGGAGGGCACCAGGCCGCGCTGTTCCCATCCCCCCGCAGATGAGGGCCTGGGAGAGGGGACCCTCTCTGGGAGATGAGGCCAGATTATCAGCGCTCACCTTAACATTTAACTTCCTGATCACGTCTGCTGGGAAGCAAGGTGGGTGCGTCGTGGGCACACAGAGAAACCGCCTTTGTTAATTGCTCGCTCCAGGCTCCAGCCTGGGCCTGGCCCGCAGTCAGTATCCATCTTGACAATGACAGCGTGTTCTTACAGCAGCGCGTGTTGACTCACCCTCCGTCTGCAGGCTTGCTGGCCATTTGGGAAAGGATGCGGAGGAGTTAAGACGGGGAGGTGTCAAATTGTTACCGAGACATTTCTAATTTGTGATGTGTGGTTTTAAAGCCAACTCTTTTCTCTTGGTTTTCCTGTTTTCTACAGCACCCCTTGGGGAAAGACACTTTCTGCTCCCACCAAGTTGGCAGGGCTGCTTCCTGAATCTCCCGGGTGTCTTAGTCACCAGTCCCGGCCCCTCCTGAAAGCCCGGCTCTCCTCCGGTGGTACCGGGGAAGGACCATGGGAGAAACGGAAGGGAAGAAAGACGAGGCTGATTATAAGCGCCTGCAGACCTTCCCTCTGGTCAGGGTAAGCCCTGCGGGAGGGAGGCGGCCAGCCACCAGGGCCCACACAGCCTGGAGAGAGGGGGTGGGACTTGTCCCTGCAGGACGGCAGTGGGAAGAAGAGATCTAGACATCGGGGAGTCAACCGTGATTCATCCTCATTCATTCATTCATTCGCCAAGTGTATATTTAGGCACCGCTATATGCTGGGCACGGTTCTAGGCACTGCGGAGATGGTGGCGAGACAGATGTCAGCCTGGCCCACACGAAAGGAATGTTTAAAGGACAGAACCGCAGGCAATAAGTGCTACAAAGAAAAAGAGAAGCTGGGTGTGTGGCACACTCCCAGGCTGAGGCAGGAGGATCGCCAGTTTGAGGCCAGCCTTAGCAACTTAGCGAGACCTTGTCTCAAAATAAAAAGGGCTGGGGGTATAGCTCGGGTAGAGCACCCCTGGAGTCAGTCTCTAGTACTGGGGGAAAGAGAGACAGACAGGACAGGTGTATGGGGCAGGAGAGCAGAGGCCAGCTGTCCCGGAGAAAGCGGAGTGGGGGAGCAGCGGGCCCAGGTGAGGTGCCTGCCCTTGGCACCGTGGAGGAGCACAGCAGAGGCCGGCGTGGCGGGTGGGCGCTGGGCGGGGGCAGCACGTGAGGGTCAGGGTGACGGCGGGGCCAGGCAGAGGGGACTCTGGCAAGGACAGAGGGTGTGTCCTCACGTCAGAGGGGATTGGAGGGCCGTAAGCAGAGGGGTGACAGGACCTGCTTCCTGACTTGAGAAGGCCACTGTAGCTGTTGTGGGGAGCACTGACTTGGCCACCAGAGTGGCCGAGGGAGAGCCAGGAGGACGCACGTGGCCACGCCGGCACCTGGAGCGGCTCTGGGGCGTCTATCGAAGGCGGAGGCCGTAGGCCCCCTGTGCGTGGGCTTGCATGTGAGAGAAGACGACCAAGGGGGCTTTTCAGAGTCTCTTCTTTCTTGAATAATGGAAAGAAAAAAGTATTAGTTACCAAGAAAGAGAAGACGTAGGAAGAGTAGGTTTGTGCAGATAAAATGATTTTCTGGACATCTAATCGAGGCGGTCAGGTAGGCAGTTGGACGCGGGAGTCCTGAGCCCAAGGAAGAGGTTCCAGCTGGGGACGAGTGTGGAGCCCCCTCCCCAGCGGGGAGGACATAGATGTGTGGAAAGGATGGGACCCCGGGGTGCTGGGGTGGAGGAGCTGGGCCCAGGCCTCCATGCTTGGAGGAGGGGGAGTGCGCTCTGGGAGGCAGGAGGAACCAGGAGCCCTACAAGTGGCCGGCCGCCTGCCCTGGCTCTGGGGAGATTCGGTCCTGTTCCACTTCTGCAGCCGCCTCCCTGAACTCCGAGCTGCACCCCTTGCCCAGCTCCAGGCCCGTCAGGATGTGAGTCGCCTGCCCAGGGCTGTGCCGGGGAAGCCGCCTGGTGTCCGCGCCTGGAGCGTGGACTGAGAGGCCAGCAGGGAAGGCCAGGTCCCAGGCTAAGCCTCTCTCTGTTTGTCCCCCACCTGTCTCCAGCACTCGGACATGCCAGAGGAGATGCGAGTGGAAACCATGGAGCTGTGCGTCACAGCCTGTGAGAAATTCTCCAACAACAATGAGGTACGGCGTCAGCTCAGGCGGGCCTCGGGCCCTGGTGGCCTTTTGGTGACTAGAGTGCCCCCAGACCTGCCAGAGTCCTGCTGGGACTAGGCCTGAGCCTTTCTTGGGACCGGTGTCTGGGGAGGCCAGTGAGAGGAGAGGCCGGGGCCTCCTTGCCTCCAGCCCCGGAGGGAGTGAGCTGGGGGTCTCCATGCCGCCCCTGCTCGCACCCTCTGGTGGGCGGCTGGCGGGCCCCTCCAGGGCTCCAGGCAGGGGTGGGCAGAGGCCGCCCAGGCATTCATTCCCGCGTTCACTCGTTCATCTACAGAGAGCGGGACACTGCCTCTGGGCCGGGCGCTGTTCTAGGGGCTCGGGGCCCGTGTCCCCCCCGGGTGCCACCCGTCGGCCTGGCAGCCGGGAGAAGGAAGGCAGTGGCAGGCTGGCCAGCGAGAGCCAGGCCACGGCCCAGTCCCGCCCTCTGCACTTGAAGACAGGCCATTTCCCATCTCTCTGTCCTCCTAAGCTGGGGACGGTTTCAAGGATTCATTCACTGAGACACAGGTGCTGGGCGCTGCCCTCCCTGGCCCTCCTCTTCGAGCTGAGGGAAGCTTCTGGAAAGCCCTGCACAGGGAGCCGTGGGCCGGCCAAACCTGTTAGGGAAAAGCCTCTTCCCGGGCTCCGCAAAGACAGATGCACACTCTGCAGACTGCTCGAGTCCATCCTGTCATCTCATCCTGAATCCGGAGCCAGGGCTAGCCAGGGCTGTTACTAGTCTGCTCCAACCAAGCTGGCGAGTAATGTCTCGTTTCCTGGCCCGTGTAGTAGCCCTGGCCGGAGGTTCCGAGAGCAGGAGAGCATGAGCAGTGGGACGCAGGCCTTCCCCCGCCTCCACCTCGGTGCCCACTCTCCTTCCCGGAGGAGCTGACTCATGCCGTCTCCCTTCCAGAGCGCCGCCAAGATGATCAAGGAGACCATGGACAAGAAATTCGGCTCCTCCTGGCACGTGGTGATCGGCGAGGGCTTCGGCTTTGAGATCACCCACGAGGTGAAGAACCTCCTCTACCTGTACTTCGGGGGGACCCTGGCGGTGTGCGTGTGGAAGTGCTCCTGACACCCTGGCCCCGCAGGGCCTCCTCCTGCCTCTCCGCAGGGGTGGGGAGCAGCCCCAGGCAGGTCCTGGCTCTTCCAAGGAGTTTGGGGTCTTTTCTTTTGTCCTTGTGTACCAGTTTCTTGAGCCACACCCAGTGTGTGAATTTGTTGACATCTCCCTCTGAGTTCCCACCTGTGGACGGGCAGAAGCGGCCATCTCTGTGGGGCAGTGGGGCCGTGTGACAGGGTAAAGGAGGTGGGAAATGGGGTTTTTCTCCTGAGGACGTCCAGTCCTGCCTTTCTCCAGGGCCGCTGTCCCTGTCCCCGTGGCCCTCTGTCCCCAGTACTGGGAAGTGTCCGCTGTCCTTGTCGTTTGTGGCCATACGGAAGTGGCTTCAAGAAGGAGCCTTTCCTCTCCTGGGACCCGGGCAGCTTCTCTCCTCGTCCTCTGGGGAAGTGCTGACTCCCCGGCAAGAAGCCCCTTCCCCAGCTGGACCCCAGGCTGAACACACCACCGAATCCCAGTGGACCAGCAGCTCCGCAGCCGGCTTCGCACAGGACCAAGCAGCGTCCTGTCCCCTCCCCTCCCCAGCCCGGGCCGCACGGGCCTGTTAAGCTGCCCCCGCCGGCTGCGCAGTGCAGGGCGAGCAGTGCAGGGCTGGGCCGGCCTCTCCCCAGAGGGAGCGAGAGCGAGCGGGCTCTCACCGCGAGGCCCGCCAGTGACGATCATCAGGGACCGCATGCTAATTTGTACTTCTTATCTCTGCTGGGTTTTCTATTCTTTTTGAGTGTGGGAGAAGGGTTTTCGTAGAAGGGTGAATCATATTTTACACAGCGGTCTTATTTATATAAATGTCTTGGTTTTTGCAATTAAAATTACCAAAAACTGACCTTGATTTCTAGTGTCTTTTTTTTTTTTTTTTTTTTTTTTGGTGGTAGTGGAGATTGAACCCAGAAGCACTCTACTCCAAGCTACAATCCCAACCCTTTTTATTTATTTATTTTTTTAAAAAAAGGGTCTCACTAAGCTGCTAAGGCGGACCTCAAACCTGTGATCCACGTGTCTCAGCCTCCCAAGCACTGGGATTACAGGCACGCGCCACTGCTCCCAGTTTATCTGTAGCCTCTTGACGCCAGGGGAAGTGGGAATCGCTGTCTTCAGGTTCCAGCAGGTCCTGGGAGCCCAGAGATGGTCTAGCCAAAAGGAGGCTGCTGGGGCCGCCATGCCCCGCCCCACTCACCCTGGTCCCGCCCCACGCACCCTCGCCCCACGCACCCTCGCCCCACGCACCCTCGCCCCGCCCTTCTCACCAGTGCACTCAGAAGGGGCCAGACCAAGCTCCCACAAAGACATTTTCAGGCTCACACAATGTAGCTCAGTTCAACAGATACTTATTCAAAAGCTGTTGCGTGCCAGACCCTGGGAGCTGCAGCTAGATGGAATGGAGACCTCTGGCATGAAAGCCTGCACTCGGGAAGTGGGTGCTGTGGGGCGAGGGACAGGAGGAGTAGTGACAGAGGCGAGGAGTGGCTGGGAGCAGGGGGCCATGTTCCAGGACTTGGCCCTGGAATCCCAGTCTCAGACCAGGGAATGCTGGGCCTGGGCCGACTGGGGCAGCCTGTCTTCCCCGTGCCCGGGGCGCCCTGAGCTGACACTCTAGGACACAGGCCTGCGAGCCTGAGGCCCTGGTCCAGGCCCACCCTTCCGAGACTGTGTGTCCAGCTGCAGCAAAACCTGTCAACACATTTGCTGGGCAGTAGGGCAACAAGACCAACACGGCCAGGCAGAGAGCTGGCTGCTGCGTGCTGGGGCCTGAGCAGAGGTGGTGGGACAGACCCAAGAAAGACTGAGTTTTAGTTACTGCCTGAGGCCGGCCTTGCAGCCAGGTGGCTTGGGGGTGTGACCTCAGAGCAGGTCCGGGTGCCCCAGGGCTCGGTGGGGGCAGCTCCTTGTCCCTGACCTGCCCTGGCCCGAGCCCTGGGCCACACCCTGTGCCACATGGGGTGCCGCCAGCGAGATTGGTGAGCCTGCAGATGGGAATGGAAGAGCGGGGCGGGGGTGGCGCGGGAGGTGGGGAGGGGGCGCCACAGCCCGGAATAGCTGCGGCTGATTAGCCGCCTGCTGTGCATCTGTTCTCTCTCTAATCTGCTGCACGTGGGTGCCAACAGGGAGCCTGGCTCGGCCTGCAGCCAGGGTGGTGGGGTGGTCCCTAGGAGCGTGGGCTCCGGGGTCCACGGGAACGGCTGGGGGCTGGCCCTGCCCTGCGGAGCCTGTGGGCGCCTCGACTGCGTGATCTGTACAGTGGGGAGTCTCCGGATCGTGTGTGGCGCTCCAGCTAAGGCCCCAGCGGAGTACACTGGTCCTTGCTGCGCGCTCTTCTCCCACGTAGATGGGTGCTGAGAGCCAGCTCCCCAGGACGGGGGGAGGGGGGCTCTGCACAAGCAAGACGGCCCGCCTCCCCCACAGGCACAGAGCAGTGGTGCCCTGGTGGCAAGCACCCCTCCTGCCTTGGTCACTTCTGATCCCTCCTGCTCCCGGGGTGGGTGGTCACTGTCAGGCTACAGCAGGTGACCAGAACCATGGCAAATGTGTTTCTTCCTTTCTTCCTTTTTGTGTTACTAGAGATTTTTAAGCCAGGGCATTCTGCCTCTTAGCTTTACCCCCAGCCCTTTTTATCTTTTATTTTGAAGCAGGGTCTCCCTAGGTTGCTGAGAGTCTTGCTACATTGCTGAGGCTGTCCTCGAACCTGTGATCTTCCTGTCTCAGCCTCCCAAGTACTGGGATGACAGGCATGCGCCCCCACACCCAGCCCCAGTGTTCTTTGCTTGGCCTCTGTGGTTGTACTTCTCTCTGCTCCCCGAGGCCTGTGACAGCCGTGGTCACCCTGGCCTTGCCCTTGGGTTTCTGGCAAGCTGAAGAATAGAGGGATTTAACCGCAAAGAAACCAGCCATCCTTGCTGGCCTTGGCTCACAGTCTAGTGAAGGGAGGGACCTAGGAACAGAAAAGCAGCACACGAGCTGGGCGTGGTGGCGCACACCTGTAATCCCAGCTACTCCAGAGACTGAGGCAGGAGAATCACAAGTTTGAGGCCAGCCTGCGTAACTGAGTGAGACCCTGTCACAAAAAAAGAAATAAAAAGGCTGGGGAAGTCGGGTGTGGCGGCGCACGCTTGTAATCCCAGCATTTGGGAGGCTGAGACTGGAGGATCTGGGTTCGAGGCCAGCCTCAGCTACCTAGTGAGGCCTTCCGCAACTTAGTGAGACCCGGTTTCAAAATAAAGAATAAAAAATAGGGCTGGGCGTATAGCTCAGAGATAGAATGCCCCTGAGTTCAATCCCCAGTACCACAAAAAAATAAAATAAAATAAAAAAATAGAAAGGCTGGGGATATAGTTTGGTGGTAAAGCACTTCTGAGTTCAATCCCCAGAACCACAAAAAGTGGGCCGGGGTGGGGGCATACAGTGGAATAATTTGCTAGTAGAGGGAAGGTGGGGTTCAGGGAATGGAGCGAGTGGCTCACTGGTTAGAGGGCTGGGAAGGCTTCACCATCGGGGTGGCACTGAACGAGGCCTTGGAATTTTCTAGAGGAAGGATGAGCCGGAGAAAGTCCTCCCCCCTTTTGAGGGAGCAACACACACGCAGAGTGATGGCTCCAAGAAGCCTGGGAGGTTCAGGCAGCTGAGCAGTCAGCTGTGGCTCTCAGGGGTGGGAGAGAGAGAAGGGCTGGAGTCCAAGGGGTTTGCCTGGGAGGCTTGGATAGCTAGCCTAAGCCGGGCGTGGTGGCGCACACCTGTAATCCCAGTACTTGGGAGGCTGAGACAGGAGGATCGCAGGTTCAAGGCCAGCCTCAGCAAGTAGTGAGACTCTTGTCAACCTAGTAAGACTCTGTTTCAAAATTAAAAATAAAATAGGGGGTGGAGTTTGGAGGTAGAGTCTCATGGGTTCCATCCCCAGTGCCAAAAAAAAAAAAAAGGTAACTAGCCTAGTGTCCGGCAACCGTGGTCTGGACAGGACCCCAGGCTGTCAGCCTCGGCCTCTGCCCTCCCAGTGGGAGGCTGCACTCTGGGCCTCCGCCTCCACCTGCTGAGAGCCAGGCGCCCCACGCCGGTCAGCACCCCGGCCCATCTCTCAGTCGCTCCCAGCGCAGACCCCAGCAGCTTCAGCGTTTCCTTAGCAAAGGCGGCGTCCACAGGCCTGCCGAGCGCTTCACGGCCATCTGCGCGGGGTTAGCAGTGGCTGGCCCTGCTGATACCTCGGCCCCCTCTTCTGGGCTCAGTCAGAGTCTTCGTGGAGACCGAGTGCTCACCCCAATGTGTAGGGCTTCCTCTGCCTGGACAGCTCAGGAGACAAAGCCCGGGTCCCCCCGCCACCAGGGACCTCAAGGACCCCAGAACCACAGGCTTCACCAAGGGTGGAGGCGTGGGCGGGGGTGACGGGGTGCCGTGCTCCAGGGGTGGGGGCTGCCTTTGAAGCCCTCTGGAGGCCTGTAGAGACTCTTCCGGGAGATATTTAATGTCGCCTTGGAAGGGTGCAGAGAAAATCCAGGATCTCTCATAACCTACTTCCTTCTCCCCCCAGGGACTGCCCCTACAAGGAGGCAGGGGTGTCTCTTGGGGTGTGAGGTCCCAGGCCGAGCCAGTGTTGCCCGCACCCCAGCAGGCCGACCTAGGCCACGGCCTGGCTGGCTTCCGGAGAAGCAGGAAGTCCTCGGGATCCTGGCGGGCAGGCAGGAGGGGGTGATGAGTTGAGCCACGAGCCCCTACCCTGTTCTATTTTCCTTTTGTTCTCCTCATCTTGTATTTAAAGCAACCACCTCCCACTGCCAGCTGCTGTCTTCAATCCTTAGAAAGGCGGTGGGGGTGGGGAGAGAGCTGGCCCGGGGAGGCAGAAGAGCTGAATTATTATTAATAATATCCCCAGACTGTCCAGTGCCCCCAAATGTGCCCAGCGCTTTACTAGGCATGCTACACATGTGCTCTGAGTTAGTTCTTCCAGCCATTCTGTGGGGATGTCACGTGTTCCCTCTTCCAGGTAGTGGAGGCCCAGCAATTGAGTGGCAGAGCCGGGATTTGGCACAGGCCCGAGACACCAGCTCAAAATCTCTCCATTGGCTGGGTGGGAGTGGTGGCATGCACCTGTAATCCCAGTACTTTAGAGGCCGAGACAGGAGGATTGCAGATTTGAGGCCAGCCTTGGCAATTTAGTGAGGCCCTCAAAAACCTAGGAGAGACCCTGTTTCAAAATAAAAAATAAAAAAAGGCTGGTGGTGTGGCTCAGAGATAGAAGACCCCTGGGTTTAATCCTCAGTACCACACACACACACACACACACACACATACACACACACCCCTGTCTGCTGGGGCCGGACCCTATTGTTTCATCCTGAGCCAGGAAAGAGTCCCAATAGCATATTGAGCATGAGGACATTACTGTCAACCAGTGTTCCCACTGTGTGTTCTTCCAGCCCGGATCCAGCCCAGCTAAGCAAGCCAAGAAGGTTCCCTGAGGATCCTCCTTACCTCACAGTGGGGAAATGGCAGAGTGCCGTGACCCAGCCAGGCGGCACCAGTACCCCAGGGACACCTCCAGAGTGACACCGGTGCCCCCAGGCCACCTCCCCATGCACCACGGATACCATCCAGACAGCCGCGTGTGCCCTCATTGCCCTTGTCTTCTGCCACGGTGTCTGCACCTGCTGCACTGAGTGTCCTGGTGGCTGGGACTGTGTCTCCTCTCCCTGTGTGTCCCCAATGCCTGCACCAGGCCCAGAGCATCGGAAATGTGTCGTGACTGGAGAGGGAGCGAGGGAAAGACGGGCGGGTGAGTGGGCGGGAGGGTGGAGGCACGTATAGATGGATGTATAGATGGATGGACGGGGTGTGGAGGGGGGGTGGGCGAAAGCTGGAAGGCCCTTCAGAAAGCTCAGAGCCGCAGAGCACACGAGGTCAGGGCCTGAACCTTGCCCTCTGACTTCTGATGCCCCCTGCCAAGCTTCCAGGCCTGTCACAAGAGGCCTCAGGTTTGCTTGGACTGACCGAGTCACTCCCCTGTGACATGGTTTTTTGTTTTTTTTTTTTTTTTTCGGTACTGGGGATTGAACTCAGGGGAGTTCTACCTCCGAGCCATACCCCCAGCCCTATTTTTTATTCTTTATTTTGAAACAGGGTCTCACTAAGTTGCGGAGTGCCTCACTAGGTAGCTGAGGCTGGCCGAGAACCCGGATCCTCCGGTCTCAGCCTCCCGAATGCTGGGATTACAAGCGTGCGCCACCACGCCCGGCTCCCTGTGACATGGTTTTTAAGACAAGATGAAAACTCAGAAGCAGCGCTGTGAATTCCCATGGGGAGGGCACAGTGACCGCTGTGAAGCCGGAGAGCGGCACGTTTGCAGTTAGACCTGAACTCTAACGTGGCCCTGCCCCCTGACCTTTGTGGGTCCCCCCATCTCCTGAGCCCCACTCTCCTGTGTAGAGCGGGGAGAAGTCCCTGCCCTCCGACCCCACAGGGCCATTGGGAAGACCGAGGGCGTGGTTAGCTGCTGTGAGGAAAAGCTCCTTCAGGCACCTTGGCTGACTCGGCCCAGGCCCTGCGCTGGCTGTGACCACAGCTCTTGCCTCACGGCACGCCTGCTGTCCCGGCCTTCCCAGCCCCCACGCAACTCTGGAGAGGGCTGGCCCTGCGCAGGGGAAGTAGGCACCCACTGTGCTCTGGGGGCTGCCACGGCCAGGGGAAGCCAGGTGGGTGCAGGAGTGCGTTCCCAGCAGGAAGCCCCTCTGAGCCTCTCCAGAGCCTTCCCTGACCACCTGGGGGAGGGAGCAGAACGACCTGCTTTCAGTGTCCTTGAGGTCTGGAGCACTTGTAGGAGCTGAGGGGCCTCTGTGGTGTAGTACAGGGGTGTGTATATAGCTGGCGCTCCATAAATGGGTAAGCAGGTGTCCTTGTCGTCCACTCATCAGACCTTCCCATTCATGTTTTTTTTTCCCGGTACTGGGGATTGAACTCAGGGGCATTCTACCTCCGAGCTACACCCCCAGCCCTATTTTTTATTCTTTATTTTGAAACCGAGTCTCACTAAGTTGCGGAGTATCTCACTAGGTAGCTGAGGCTGGCCGAGAACCCAGATCCTCCGGCCTCAGCCTCCCGAATGCTCGGATTACAAGCATGCGCCACCACGCCCGGC